>JANHFT010005642.1:60284-80086 GCA_032467955.1 Pseudoxenodon macrops
CCAAAGGTGCTTTTTCAAGAGGCAACTGGACTTTCTGGTTTTTCTTTGAAGACGTTTCACTTCTCATCCAAGAAGCTCCTTCAGTGAGAAGTGAAAGAAGAAGAAGCTTTTTGGATGAGAAGCAAAACACCATCAAAGAAAAACCAGAAACGCCCATTGCCTCTTGAAAAAGCACCTTTGGGAAGACTATTATGTATGTTCATCATCTTGAGTTATTTATAAAATAAGAAGATGTGATAAAAATCTAATAAATATAGCTAGGGTAACTCATAATGAAACTGGAATCTGTCTTAACTTAGTTTGTGGTGGGATGTAGTGAGGGTGTTCTAAAACACAGTTTAAGCAGCAGAATTAAATTCTCAAAAACATTTTCTGAAAGAATTGGTAAATGGAGATTTTAAGTTAACATTTTCAGCTATCTAAGCTATGTGTTAACCAAGATACTATAATTCCAAAGTTTTTGCCTCATCTTTTCCTGTCTTTGGGATCCTTCTGTTCAAGGTTTCAGGTAATCATATTTTCCTATTTCATAAGATCTGATATTAACTGTGGTTAACCCATTATATTAATATTTTTTCAAAATTCCAACTGGTGTTGAACTAGACTCATTCCTAACCTGTCAGTCATGACTTATTGCTTGATCCAAATCAGGAAATGTTGTGTAAGAAAGTTTTAAATACTTTTGTGTTGTTTTGAAAACTGACAGTAAGCTGCTGAATAAACAGGCAGAATATTTATTTCAGATCATGGCCTTATTCTGAGATAGATCCATGCATAAAGTCATGTATAGGTTATGTCTCCTTAGTATCTAGTTTAATTCCTGGTTCAATGTTAAACTCTATATTCTAACATAAAAAAGATTTTAGACAGGGAATGCTAATCTCTAAACCCCGAAGCTCACTTTTGCAAAATATTTATTTTAGCACAAACTCACAGAGATAATATAACTGAAGTTGCTCAACTCATTGAGCACTGCAGTGGTATTGAATTGCTTAGCATTTATTTTCAAGTTTATTTAAAGGTATCATGTAATCTTTTATTTTCCACTGTAAGGATACTACGGTTCATGACCTTATATAACTTAATATGCACCTGGAATCTAACTGAAAGAAAAGTAATTCAGGAATAGTTATCTGATCAGAGAAAAACATGACCTGAAAATTATTAGCCCTGCTTTTCTCATCTTCAGACAGTCTGTAACTGTGTTGCAGGATAGACATATAGTAAAATTTATCCACTATATAAATAAATATCTTTGCATGGGCATAGGACTGAAGCAGAGGTGGGTTCTGAATCTTTTACTGCTGGTTTGCTCGCGCCCTGAGTGCGTATGCGAAGTGTGCGAGCAAGCACATGTGTGGCTGTCAAAAACTAGCATCTGCACATGTGCAGAAGCAAAAATTAGCTTCTGCGCATGCTCAGAAGCAGTATCCAAGATGGCTGCACCCACGGAGCCACTGACATAACTGGCTCCGTGACATCACTGCAGAGTTACTACCTACTCTTTAGAATCTGATAGAACCAGTAGGAATCCACCTCTGGACTGAAGTATAGAATGTGTTCCTGTAATTGAAGTGTCCTTATGGTTCAGACAGATTTCAAAACTATGTTTGGTCTAAAATGCTCTTTGTGGGCGGGGGGAACTATATCATTTCCCAAATATTGTCTGTTTTTTCCATCAAGGTATTCCCACCTCTCCATAAGAGGAACAAGTTTGATGAGTAATAGCATCTGACAACATATTAAGTTCTCTGGGAAACTGCAGTTCTCAATGCTTACTGTGAAGTTTTCTGCATCTGACTACATTTTACCATCTTGACTGATCTTGACTCAACTGGCAGATAATGGTCATGATACCTAAGTAAACATAAAGCTGCTTGTTTTGATTTCATTGAAAATAATATAAACTTACAGTACACAGTTTCTTTTTTTAACACAGTCGTGTTGCTGATATTATTTTCTGAACTAATCCTATTACAGAAACATTTGGAATTAACTAATGCAGGAGTGTCAAATTCATGTCATCACGTCGTTACGTGATGTATTGCAACTTATTTCCCCTTCGCTAAACTGAGGGTGGGCATGGCCAACGCTTTGTGCATCTGGCCTGTGGGCTGCGAGTTTGATACCCCTGAACTAATGTATCATTCCCTGCAGAAGTTTTAGATTGTTACCGGTAGAAGGTTTTATACAAGGGTAGAACTTTGGGAAAATATGAAGTAAAATATTAATAAGGATTAATTTATCAAAGTTAGAAGCTTTGTGATTTTTGAACAACTGTGGGTTACTTACAATTAAAATAGACCAAACATAAAAATAATAACCAACCTGAGGAGTGAAGTAGGACCGATAAGCCAGCCAGCACTTACTGTACACTGAAACAAAAAATCACACACAATTACCCTGTTTATTTTACTGCTGTTATTTAATGTAATAAAAATATGTACATAAAAATAGAAGTGAATTTTACACGTTATTTAAAGTCCAGAATTCTCAAGAGACTCATATTTTCTGTAGATCTTGGTTGCCCTTTAGCGGATGATTTGATTTTGTCATCATAAAAATGACACATTTTTAACTTTTAGGTATCAAATATAAATCAAAACTGAAAAGCTTTGAAGTTGGCATTTGTTATAAAATAATGTTCTTGTGCTTGGCTGCGTAATTCTCTGTAAAACTTTAGATTACCAAAAACTTTAGATTGACTGCCATTACTAATTACAGGTTCCATAAACCCCTAAAGCACATGTGATAGAGAGTAAAGTGGCATGCCTGCTGATTAATTGATCTTTCTGTTTTGTGTGTTAGGTTTTTCACTCATACTAAATACCGTATTCAAACAATTGTATTATCAAATAATGTGTCAATTTTACTTTGAATTTGTGCTGGAAAAGGTATGTAAGAGACATAAAATCACCCACTTAGATAATAAATGGTGACAAAGGAGCATTGAAATAATTTATTGAATTTATTAAGGCAGTCCAGCTCCAAGAAATCTCTGATGGCATACAATAAGTACATTACAGGTAGTAATGTACCTCAACTTACAACAATTCATTTAATAAATGTTTGAAGTTACAATGGCACTGAAAAAAGTGAGTGTTTTTCACACTTACTACCATTGCAGGATCACCATGGTCATGTGATCAAAATTCAGACATTAGACAAATGAGTCATATTTATGATGGTTGCAGTGTTCTGGGGATATGTGATGATTGATCCCCTTTTGGGACCTTCTGACAAGCAAAATCAATGGGAAAGATTCATTTAACAGCTGTATTGCTAATTTAACAAGTGCAGTGATTCACTTGTGATTTGTGGCTTCCTGAGTTCTGTGCTGCAACATCCTGGGTGTTGGAGAAGGGAGGAAGTTTTTTCTTCTTTTCTGCAAACATCAACTCCAGATGTTCACAATCAAGATGCAACAACACAGCCAACCAATCCACTCACAGCAACACAGCCAACAACCCACACCTCTCCAGTATTTATAGAGAGATGGCAGCTCAGATCACGCTTTGCTCGCAGCACAGAGCCGAAGGCATCAGCCTGAAGATGATGAGTGAGACCTCATCGAAATGTCGCCAAGATACCCTCAATTTTACACGGGAAATATATATATGAATTTATTAACCATAACCTGGCTCTTTTCAGGTTTATTTTTAAGCCAAATGGCTGTCCTGCTTTGTGCAGCTCTTGTATGTGTCTTTGTAGCTCTTCTGTGTTCTGTGAGAAGAGAACAACATCATCTGCAAATCTTTAGTGATTTAAATAGGTGCCATTGATTTTTATTCCATCTTTTGCCCAGCCTAGTTTGGAAAATACTTCTTCAAGGCAGGCTGAGTAAAGGATAGGTGATATTGTATTGCCTTGGCAAACACTTTTTTCTATGTTGATTTCCACTTTAAGGTCATTAAGGAAAATTGTCCCCATTGTTTTTTTCATATATTGGTAGTAGTACGTTTACGTAAGCAGTGTCTATGCCTTGGTAGAGCAATGCATTAATTATTGCTTGTTGGACTAGCTTGCTGAACAACCTACGGTAGATGTTATTCATTGTACTGTAACCTCTTCTGAACTTTGCCTGCTCCTTTGGCTGTGCATCATTTAATGCTCTCAATATTCTTTTTGCTATTATCTTGGTGAAAATCTTTTAGATGACTGAAAGCAGGCTTATTGGGCAATAATTCTTTAAATCATCTTTTATGTCTTTAATAATAAAAGTTTTCCCAAGCCCATGGCAATGCTGTCATCTCCATTCACTTTATTTTGTTAAAGGGGAAAAATAAAAAAATGGAAATCAGCAAAAGTAAAAACAAAAGTGACGCTTTTTCATGTGGAATATCCGTTTTACTGAATGGATACACCTAAAACAAATGCTAATTAAATAAGCAGAAAATATATTTAGATTGTGCTTTTGCCTTATAATAGTTTCTAAGTACTTTAAGAAACCAAATAAATAATGAAGCAGGAAATTTGTGACAATCTTTTGTTAGACTTTTTGAAGTGCCCAATTTTTGCTTGTTCCTATATAAACAATCCTAATTCACATCTTTGAATTGTGTAGATCAGCACATAGCTATCCAGTAGATTTGGTACCTCTTTAAATGCTGCAGTGCAGTTATTTGTAGTTCAAGGTGAATTTTGGCAGTTCTATCTCGGGATTTAACATAGATATGCAACAGGAAGAAATATGAGGGAAAATATCAAGAAAAAGTGACCCAGACTGAACACTGAGAATATTATACATTCTGAGAGATTTATGAAAGCTCCGGAGAAGGAACAAAATTGAGTTTATGGTACTTGGTGGAATCAGGCTTACTTTTTCTCTCTGTCTTAAGTATAACTCCGACATTTTATTTCTTGTATTTTTCATCTCATCTGTCTCAATCAACTTTTTATTTTATTCTTTTAAAAAAAGGCCTGGGTTTTGTTTTTTCGCATCAGTGTATGATGGAATTTGTTTAAGGAACCGAAAGGGTCTATTAAAAAGTAGCAAGTCCACTCGTGTCTATTAATACATTCCTTGGATTGCAGCTAACTTAATTAACACAAATGATATAATTCTTAGCAATATAAGTTTATACTCACTGCAACATTAAATAAAGAGCTTGCATATTTTATGCATAAGCAATTCTGTTGGATCAATTTTTCTCTCTGGAGATTTCCCCCCCCCAATTAAGTGATTCTACATGGCAGTAATCATTACAGAAAATTTTGATTACAATGTCATAAAATAAAGCTGATGTTGGGGACTTGTAAATGTTTAAAGCCTCTGTATAGCTTCTGAGACATTAGTCTCTTTTGGAACATATCGTGAGAAGTTACATTTGCTTTTCAAAGAGGCAATAAATTTCCTTATGCAAAATTGCATCTCCTCTGAGGAGTTCACTTTGAAAATATTCTGAAATTTACCATGAGGGAAAACACCTTCTCCTTTTCCTTTGAAGTACAAATAAAACAGACCATTAGTAGAACCAGCATTTAGAATAGGGTTCATTCAGTCTTATTTAAGGAAGCGCTAAAACTGTTACCCCAAGTTGAAGCTTCCACATAATCAAAAATACCAGTATTTACTTTGAATTTGGTATCAATTACCCAAAATTTCTAAATCTACTTTAAGATTTAGTACCTGCTACTTTAGCAGGTACCAAGAATATTATTCAATAACTTATAATAATCAAGGAAGATACACTTTTCAGATAGGACATAGGAATTGTAACAAATAATGGTCCTTGATTACTTGTAAATGAAATAAACTGTGCTTCTTGATCAATGCTAATTAATATATCAGTTAACAGCACTGCATATTTAAACTGCTACCATGATTCCTCAATTTTGAACTTTAGGGAAAATAAGCCTATAGTCTTCAAACAAGTTTTTATGTGCTGTGATGTGTTTATATTAAGACCTTGAATATAGTTTACAAATAGTGTTAGAAAAAGGAGGACATTCATGTTTGGTACTTGGGTTTATTTGAAAAAAACACCAACAGAATTTCATTTTAGATCCATGGATAGTAAATAATTCTTTTTGCAGACAATATAGACACATTTACATTATGTAAAATGTAATGTTACATTTACTTGGTTTATATCAAAACGTCAACAGTTTGTTCCATCTAGATTAATTTGAAACATTAGGCAGAAGGAGCACGTCTTCCTTTTTTTAAAACAAAAAAAATACTGTTATAGCATTTGGAAATAAATTCATTGTATTAGTAATCATTTAAAGTAGCAAGTGCATATTTCATGAAGGGATAATAAATCTGTCAAATGGATTTCTAATTTGTTTCGGGTTTATAAAAAAGACAGTTTGAATCAAGTTGTCCTGTGTGAAAACTGCGTGCCCAAAATTTAATATGCAACTTAGGTTTAAGCCCTTCCAATTCTGAGTTTTGGTTTAGCTCTTTTCCATAACATTTTTACTGAAGGCATTTAAGAGTGGCTCCAGGTCAAATTGTGGAAGTCTATAACAAGTTTTTATATTCTTACAACCTGATTATATCTATGAATTTGGAACATTGCTAAATGCTGTCATCTTGCAAATGCCCTCTATAAAATGGACCAATTAAGGCATTACTAATTACAGCTTCAAATGTTTACAGAAAAAAATAAGAGTTATGTTTGAAGCTTTGAAGCATTTTAATTCTATTCTAGTTTCATTTCTGAAGCCTTTTAAGGATTTTCAATTTGTAACTTGTGAATATGTTGCTGACAAAGCAAATAAAGTTTAACAAAATCATTATAGTAAATAGTAATATGTATATATAATAGTTGTATACAATTATAATTAATATATAATATTATATTAATAATGCAATAGTCATCAAGATGTTTAGACTGCATTTGGTATTTTACTGCCTCTAGAAAGAGTGCAGAGAAGAGCAACAAAGATGATTATGATTGATGAAAAGAAGGACTAGGGATAATGTGATAGCAGTTTTCCGATATCGCAGGGGTTGCCACAAAGAAGACGGAGTCAGGTTATTCTCCAAAGCACCTGATGGTAAGACAAGAAGCAATGGATAGAAACTAATCAAGGAGAGAAGCAACCCAGAATGAAGAAGAAATTTTCTGACAGGTAGAACAATTAATCAATGGAACAACTTGCCTCCAGAAGTTGTGAATATCCAACCCGAAACATTTTTAAGAAGAGTTTGACAACCATTTGTATAGGATTTCCTGCCTCTGCAGGGGGTTGGGCTAGAAGAGGAATGTCCCTTCCAACTCTGTTATTTTATTCTATACTATCAAGTCCTTCCTAAGAACCTGGTATAGACAGCTGTTGTTTTTTTAAATAATATTTAGAAGCTTCTATACATCCTGAGTTTCTTTTTCCCTTAATTTCTTGTCTCATTTTACCCATTTATTCTTGTGCTCTTTTAACTTTACTCTGTTCTGCTTGTCTACATTCAGTTTTAATTTTCCATAATTCCTAACATTACATGGTCAATTCCCCTCAATATCCCTTCTGCAAAAAAATGCCAAATATTCCTTTTAAATCTCTGTGGGTAAACTTCTGTTAGTTCCACCTTTCAGTTTACTATATGAATTTACTTCCTGGAATCAGCTTGTGCCTTATATTCCTTTTACGGTCTCGGTTTACTCAACAGGAACTAGGCACAGTGGGCAATCAGAAGCTCTCAGGATATATTCGTTGCAATCAGCAACTATGAGGAAGATTGTTTTCCCATTCCTTATAGATCAGCACTCAGTTGCTCAGAATACAAAGCTTTTCTGTTCCTTTTTCTATTTTGCTCCTTTATTACTACTCATATATTAGGGGTCCCCACCAGGGCTCAATAGTAAAACAGAGATCTCCGGAAACATTTCTTTCATTCACTTCTTAGTTAGAGTTCATAGAAGTTGTCTAGACCTGATTCATAAAGGATACAATCTGTGAGTGTGAAGGTTTGTCCTCGGAGTTTGTGAATTGGTTTCCGAACTATTTCATTACCAGGCTAGGTAACATCTTCAGCGGAGTTTACAAACTGTATGGCAGACAGACATGTAGACTCTAATGGAAAGTTGATCACCTACTGTAGGGAAAAATCTTTAGAAATATCTATCTGTGGTCCAAAATATAGCAAACAGTTCAACAGGTGGAATACCCAAATGTCCAGAATCTGCATTTAAAGACCTTTTGGCTGCACTCTGAGAAGTAGCCCTAGCAATTATTAATGCCCTACAAGTGAGGGGACAGGAACTTCTCTTTACAGAAAACAGACTGAAACAGAAGGTTTAGTGTCAATATCAAAATGTTTAACCAGACTAAGAAGAAGAATTTAATTTTAAAGCCCGCAAATATTAATAATCACTTTTAAAAAAACTTGGAAGAAGTGGTAGAATGGATTTTTTAAAAGCTGTACAAACTAATTGAAAAATCTGAAATTGAAATGTTGAAGGAAAATAAGGAAGTTGGCATAAAGGATTTTAAGAAAGAAAGGGATAAAAGAAGTGATCTGCCACACTGTTCTGAAATGGAAGAGTGGGCAATATCGAAAGACCCATAAACAAAAAAAAATAGGCATTGGAGTGGGCACAATGTGTCCTATGGGATAATTTGACTCGGATACAGTTGCAATTCCAAGATTCTGAAATTAAATAAGAAATAATTTGATAGGTCTTGATATAATAATATAATAACAGAGTTGGAAGGAACCTTAGAGGTCTTCTAGTCCAACTCCCTGCTTAGGCAGGAAACCCTACAGCACTTCAGAAAATGATTATCCAACATCATCTTAAAAACTTCCAGTGTTGGAGCATTTATTTACTTCATTCCTTTTAAAGTAATATGTATACATTTCCCAAAACACTAAGGTTATTTTTTAACACAGCAGGAATGGAAGATAGATTGCCTCCACCTTGAATTTCAACTCAATATTACCAAGGAAGATATCACAACATCACTTCTAGCAGAATTGTTCCTTCATTTATTTATTTAGCAGATGGTAAATTGTTTCCTTCACCTTTTCAATCATCTCACCGGTATATGAACCCAGGAACTGGCTTGAAAATAATAGCATTACTATTATTCGAATAACTAGATTCTCCAAGGGGCTATATTTACCTAATGGTAGGTATGAACCAGAGTTGGGTTCTGAATCTTCTTACTACCGGTTCACTCAGGGGTGCGCTGCGGCTGCACGCACACTGTGCGCACTGTGTGCACATGTGCTGTGCTTTAAAAAACCAAGATGGTGGTGCCTATGGTACCACCAAAAGAACTGGCTTGGGGGCATGGCAGGTCCGGGTCGCTAACGGTTCCAGCAACCCGGGCCACCAAGTTACTAACAGTTCGATAGAACCGGACTGAACCATTAGGAAGCTACCTCTGGTATGAGCACATTAAACAACCACCATTATCTAAACCATTGAAACCATCTACTCCTAGAGTGAATGTATAGCAACTCCCATATAATTAACCATCTCTAGGCCTAATAAAAATTCTGTCAGAACCATTAAAAATCCCAGGTGAAAAGTAGAACCTATTCTTTGGGTGAACATGGCTGTATGGCTATGAAGAAGACAGAGAATGAGGAACTGAATGACAAGATAAAAATGCCTTCAGTTCCTATTTCACTACCCTTTGACATGCATAAAGAGACAAATGTAGTCAGATGATAAAATGAAAAATTACAGCATGATATACATCTATTTTCCCAACTTAATGACTGGCCTAAATCACATAAATATTCAGGGCCCCTATAGACTAGATTTTCTTTTTCAATAGAACAAACCAAAGTTAGAACATATACTTTGAAAATAGTACCTGAATGGTGAAAATGTAGCACATCCAAATTTACCAATTTAGTAGGAACCAGAATCCTACATCAATACAAAGGATGGCATTCAATGCAGCCATGACGTAAGACTATCATTCCTAGTTTGTAACGTTACTAGATGGACAGAACAGATACAGATTTTTCTAAGTTACTGTGTGCCCTTGACAGCATGTGTCTACAAAAATAAGCTTAAAAACCATCTAAATATTGAAGTAAGAGAATTATTAATATATTTTCTTTTTGAATGCAGACATGATAAGACTAATCCATCAGATTTGCTATATAAATGAAAATGTTACATTTTGAATTGTTCCTATCCTAGATATAATCTGGGAAATTGCACCTCTTTTTCACTAAATGGGCTAAGCATAATCAACTATGTGTGATCATCTCAAGAGGCAGTAGTAATCAGCAACCTCTGACATTCCAGTACTTAGCCTTAAACATAGTGATTTGTTAAGAGAGCACAATGGACATTTAGAAGATATTGAATTAACTAATAATATGATAATTATGTCAGTTAAAATCAAGAGGAATCCATCCCACTTTGCACTTAAGTACACTAACAACATTCCATGAAAAATTGTACAGGCAGATCCTCTTTCTTCTGACAACTTTGGATAGCAGAATTCTTTTAACCAAGTCTGACTCAAAATTGCAATAAATTGATCTGTTCTCCAGTCACCAACTGCTGATTTGATGCAGAGTGTAAAACTGCCCGCTAATTGAAGATGATGTGCATGAAAGGCCAAAGGAAATTATTCACTATGAATGATATCAGAGCTAATAAAAATCAGGAAAGACTATAAAGTCCTAATGAAAAAAAATAATTTCACCAAAGGCTGTCTGGCATAACTCGGTCTGCTATAAGTTCAAAGAACTTTGTAGAATAATAAATAGTGCTCTATATGTAGTTAAATCCCATCTGGGCACAAAGGGTCAAACCCAGAACTGTATTTCCATTCCTTGTATACTTCCTTTCATGATTGTATTAATACCACGTCAACCTTAGAGCTTAATGACATAGAATCATGACCACCAGTCACAAGAAAAGAAGTTGAGTCATTGAATAAGGCAAATCCTTCTAACAAAGCTTGAGAAGGGGATTTCATATCTGTGACTTCCAATATACAACAATGGAAACCTATCTTAGACAGGATCATTAACTATATCAGTTCCATAGTCCATCTCTCAGAAGGCTGAAATTTAATGTTTAAGAAGGGCATTCAAAAATGTCCAGTGAATTATAGATAAATTAGTCTCATTGACAAGCTTTGTGCTAAGCATCTGCTGCAAAATTGGAAGGTAAGGTTATTAACAGGAATATTTTTCTTGAGAAATAGGCTCAAGTTCAGCCCACTAACTGTATCATAGATTATTCCTTCTTATTTTCCCAAATTATTTGATTAATATGTATGCTAATATCAAAAAGAAATGGGACTTTCATTCAGGTTTAGATTCCATTGAGTGAAAAAAAACATATAACTCAAATGGAAAGCTCTAATCTTTGATATCAGATTGTTGATTTTTATAATTAACTCTAGATGAACACTCATATGTAGGTGCAATTTTCCCCAAAAGGTCACCTGGCAGATACCTTCAATGGGCACAGGGGGACAAGATAGAGCTGTGTCCTAGTCCCACTCTTTAATATTTTTTAAATAAATAATCTTCCATTGATCTTGGAAGGAGAAAACGTATTTCTAATTAAAACTGTGATAAGAAACTGTCTGTCTTTCTCTACACTGATGACCTGATCTTAATTTCCAGCACAGAATTTGATTTTCACAGACTGTTGTCCTCTTTAGATCAATATTACTGTCTTTGACCATTAATCATTAAAAAAGGGTATGCTGTTTGAGCAGAGTTATCCTAGACATAAACAAGTGAGCAAATCTGTCCATTTACCCAAGTAATTTCTTACTGTGACCTTGGCCCCCTATTTACAACTTTAAGAAGCTGATTGCCCATCTTCTGCCCTCCCCAAGTAAGATTGAACAACTAAATGGACCATTGAAATGATCATGATAGTCATCAAATTCTCCTAGCATTAAATCTTAAAATGAATCTTTCAGGTTATTTTATCTTTATGGGTCTTCATCATATAACCTTGATTTTTTTTAAAGAATTAAATTCTTTAAAAAGTTTTTGGGGGGAATCCCAGAGTTACCCAATAATGTATCTCAGTACAGAGATTGGCATCCATCCTATTAAAATAAATATAGTTAGAGCCTTTATTCCCTATGACCCAGACATTATGTATTACAGCAATAATCAAAACCTTACCATTCATGACACTGAATGGCATCACTTGTGCATGTGGATATTCACCATTTTTTAAAATTAAGGCTAGAATCTGGGAAACCATGAGTTCTAATCCCAATTTAAGAACAAAGCCATGAGTCCTTGGGCCAATAACTTTTTCTCAATTCTAGCAATGGTGCAATTGCAAACCACTTCTGAAAAACCTTGCCAAAAATACTGCAGGGACTTGTCCATGCAGTATCCAAAAATTGGACATGATTGAATGAAAATAATTAATAAATAAATAACCTGGACCAGGATTTTCAAACAGCAACCTGCAGAAGGGGCATAACATTACTTGAACATAGTTCAATTACCCAATTATATTTGGTAGAACTTTACAGCTGAAGAAGTTCTTTTGGAGACTGGATGTTAGCAGGTTGAAATAGATTTTTCCCATCATGTATTTACTAAACACTACATTAAAAAAATAAGCACACATCTACCACCTTTTATTTATTAATTATTTACTGAATCTTATATGCTCTTCCAATCAAAAAATAAATGAGCAACTTACAACTCAAGGTGCAATTAAAAACACTTTTAAAAAGAAAATTTCAGCTTAGTAATAAGCAGCAAAACATGTCAGCCGTACAATTGGCAGTAGAAATATATGACCTTTTCTTGAATGAAACAAAAACAGAGACTTCAATGATCCTTAAGCGCCTTCTTCCAAACCAAGTCTTGCTACCCTTCAGAAAGAATAGCAGATAAAGAATACTAATTCAACAATCTAGACTGATCATTCACACTATATGCTATATATTTATAGGGTATATAGAATGTAAAAATACTTTTGCAATTTATACAAAAGCATAAGTTAATGGTTTATCCATTCATTTTCAAAAGTTGCATAGTTAGAAGTCCTTTTTGGGGTGGACAAGTAGTTGTCAATGTACTTCTCTTTTTTCTGTTTTTCCCTGACATTATCTTTTCCCATAATTCATTTCCCCAACACAGATTTCTGGAAAAGTCAGGTCTTGAGGCTACAAAAAGTAGATCTACGTTTTTATGGTTAGATCTAAATCTGGGAGGAAGGTTTGCAACATTGCATTGGTGCATTGAAATCAGGGGTGGGTTGTGAATATTTTTTCTGCCAGTTCACTCAGGGTCATGCTGCATGTGCACATGCACAAGAGTAAAAAGCTAGCTTCTGTGCATGTGCAGAAGCAAAATACAAGATGGAGCCCACGGAGACACTGATAGAACTGGCTCCATGACATCATCGCGGAGTTACTACCGGTTCTATAGAACTGGATAAAACTGGCAGGAACCCACCTCTGATTGAAATCTCAACCACTTCTCATTCTGATAGTCTGATCTTGAAATGTTATTTGTTACCCACTATGTTTTTAGGAATTGTGGGATTACTATTGCAATGTGATTATAATTGTATAATGTTATAATTAGAACAACATTGGCAATAGTGCATAGGTTAGAAATCCCTGTCTCTAAGAAACTGAAAAGAATAAGGAAGGAAATATAAGCACTAAAGAGACAAGCAAGTTGCTCCAGATGTTTAATTACAGATTGATTAGGATAAGACATGAGAGCTAAGAAATAGGATTGGTGCTCAGAGGGATTGTAGAGATGAAGAGTAGGGCCACTATCACATAGACAGGAAGTCCTTCCCAGCAATATTCTTGGGAATATTAAAATGCTAATGGTTTGTGGTTACCACAATCATCTTCCATTTTGCTAACATTTTTTTCATGCTCTCAATCAACTGATTGGGCCAAAACTGAGTTTATATCTGAATGGTACTATAGGAGTTTGTCCTGGTGAAATATTATACAGAAATATTACCCCTCTAGTTTATTCTTCTTCTTTCAAGAGGAAAATGATAATGAGTTGAAGGACAGGACATGCATGAGGCCTATTGGGTTTAGAACTGGATTTAGAAAGAAGTGGGGCTTGGACATCTTTCTGAATAATGTGTACCAGGAAAGAGATAGGAGATTGCACTTTTCTTATTAATCCTGGATTGCTTGGCAGATTCCGATACTATTTAAACTTAGGGTTCAAAATGTACTACGGTATATGCGATTCTCTTTTAGTTCAATCAGAAAGTAATATTGGGAGATCTTTACCCAACTTCTTGGCAGTTATCCTGTTCTGGGGTCAGAGAAAAGATTCTCCTGTACAAACCCATTTGTTCTTTCCTGTTATTTAATGTTCATATGGAACAGCTGCAGTGAATCATTCACAGTATTGAAAATCACTGTCATTGTGATTATACTCAACTTGTTTCCTTTCAACATGGGATTGGACATCAGGAGCTTTTACAACCTAGAGAACATATTCTGCAGAGAATGGGGAATGGTGTCTACATTTCACTTATGTTGATATAGTTGCTAGTTGCCATCCGAGTCCAACTGGCAACTACCTTGGGCAGCAGGACTGTCCATTTATATTCAATCTGCTTCATACTCTTTGATCATAAATTATAAAAAAATGACTATCAAAATATGAATTAATGGTCTTCTCATAGCACTATATGGCGCTGAGTGCTGTCCAGAGTGCTGAATATCCTTTATATGCCATGGAAATGCACGCCCTTAGCTTAGGAGTTTCTCTTCTTAATATTGCATATCAGCAATGATCTGGCAGCAGATGTATGCTTCTCAATACAGTGAAAATGCAGGAAAAATGGCTACATTCTACAAGTACCATCACCGGCATTATTATCATTTTAATATCCATAACAAATGCCTGCATGGAACCGAAATAAAGGTGGCAGGACACAATTAACATTGACATGAAAATCATCCAGCTGGACCTAATTGTTGCATTTGATTGAATGAAATAGCATGAGTTGATCCAAAAAGCATAAAAATGCAAGGATGAAGAAGAAAAAGTTTCTTTGATCATAAATAGGTCACTATTCTTTGACATCCAGAACAATTCAGCATCTCCAGGTCAGGACCTGAATTGTGGAATAAATTGACAATTTTGTTTGCACAGGGGCTTTAAGGAGAGACTGAAAACATATTGATTTTCCCACATTTTTAAATGTTATTGTTTTTACTTTCATGTTTTTTTTTTCCTTCCTCTTCCTCTTTCACTAGATTCATATTTTAACAGTGATTGATAGTATTCTTGCTATAGTTTATAACCCATTCAGATTTGCCAAAGGAGTAGATGACATATATAGATTTTTCTAAATAACATGAATATGATTTCTGGTGCCTATATAACAAAATAATACTATAAAATCATATAGAAACTATAAAAAACTATAAAACCTTTATCTTCCTTTCTTCTAGTCTCTGTGAGAAGATATAATTTTAAAGCTTCAAATCATGTTGGCAGTGAAAACATGTCAACAATGGGATCTTTTTAATGAGTAAAAAGTTTAGGTTTAGGTTTCAGTGAAGCCCAATTATAGTTCCTTTGATCCTTAATACCACAACCTGTTTTGGGACCTAACAGTTGCTACAGTTATTTCAGTGACAATAGTTTTACAACTACTCAAGTATCAGGATGCATTCAATGCTCTAAGGTGAGCAATTCTGATGGAATATAAATTCGAACAAGTATTAGAATTTCTTTTCTGAGATCTCTACTAGATAGCTGGGATATGAATTCAGAATGAATATATGCTACTATATTCTGTTTCTTGACAACATTATCCATCATCAGAATGTTTTTTTTAAAAAAGATACAGTGCCAATATATTATGTAAGAATATGAATGTTAATCCAACATTATATATTTTAATGTAAATTATATAAATACTGTAGATGAATGTTAATGTAAAGCTAAAACAAAAAAAAAGGAAAAAAGGAGATTTTGGGAAACTTTACATCGGAACCCAGGAATGGCTTCACTCTAATAAATGGTGAACTTTTTAGGATTTTGAAGCTCCTTTTTCAGCTGTTTGAGCACCTAACAGGCCTTGTGTAGCTTGTCTGATATTCCTTAATAAGAAAAGTTGCTTCATATCTTAGATATTTCAGTCTCCCTCTATGTGTGTATTTGTGGGAGGTGTGTGTGTGTTTGTGTGTGTGTGTTTCTCTGTTATCAATTGTCCCTCTAAGTTAGTACTGTAATGTGTATTGATGCTTAAATTCAAGGTAACTCCTGAATCACCTAAAGAGAAACATTTATTTTTGGAATCTGAGGGTAATGAGCAAGCAAGAACAAAGCAGGCCATTGCTTAATTAACTCACATTTGCTGAGTGATGTAGTTTGTTGTGTTCAAGGCAGAACATTTGTAGAACATATTCTTTTGAATCAGAACTCTTTGAAAGCATTTTCTTTAATGGAGATTTGCTGCTAGGGTGCTTTGCTTTGGTTGGTTTTGTAATCATTAGGACACGATAAATTGGTAAAACAGAACAGAATAACAGAGTTGGAAGGGACTTTGAAGGTCTTCTAGTCCAACCCCCTGCACAAGCAGGAGACCCCATACCATTCCAAACAACTGGCTGTCCAGTCTCTTCTTAAAAGAGGAGCACCCACAACTTCTGAAGGCAAGCCATTCCATTGCTTTATTGTTCTCACTGTCAGGAAATTTCTCCTTAGTTCTAGGTTGCTTCTTGATTAGTTTCCATCCATTATTTTTTGTCTTGCCTTCTGGTGCTTTGGAGAATAGGTTGGCTCCCTCTTCTTGGTGGCAACCCCTCAAATATTGGAACACTGCTATTATTGTCATCCCTAGTCTTCTTTTCTCTAGACCAGACTAGCCCAATTCTTCATGTTTTAGCTCTAGCCCACTAATCATCTTTTCCACTTTTTCTACACTCATTCCAGAGTCTCTATATCTTTTTCTTAAATATGGTGCCCAAAGCCGGATTCAGTATTATACATGTGGTCTTATTTTATAAAGCAATACTAATACTTTAGTTGATCTTGATTCTATCCCTCTCTTAATGCATTTTAGGATTGTGTGAATGAGCTTCCATTCACATGTTAGAAAACATAATCATAGAAAATATTCACACACATTTTACTTGGACTGTAAAATATAGAATGCATACTATCTTATATACTGTAAATATTTAAAATATCTATTTATTTTTGCATTCCAGCAAAAATGGAAAATGATATGATAGAGGTTTATATCTCAAGTAAAGCAGCTGATTTCTGAAGTTTTTGTAGAAGTATAGTACAAAAGGGAAGATGATGTCTGCAGAAAAAATATATTTCATAGGGTAGGGGGAAAACATGCAATAGGTTAGACTGCACTTTTGAATTGGAATCAATATGTAATTAAGTCATGACCTCCAACCTTATCCTCAGAATAAAGGACATGGTACACATAGAAACAAGGGTAACTGTCTCTGTCTCTCTGTCTCTCTTTCTGTCTGTCTGTCTCTCTCTCTGTCTCTGTCTCTCTCTCTGTCTCTGTCTCTCCCTCTCTGTTTATGTGTGTCTGTAGTCTGATATGTAGTATAAGGTTACTTTCAAAGTATGAATGATCCATCAGTTCTCCATATTTTTAGCTAATTGCAATTGCATTTCAGGCTAATGACACCTTCAGGGTCTCTATTTCTAATGGAGAAACCTTTCACAAGCCTCTAGACTTTGACTGAAGCTTGTTAATATACTTTCCCCCATAATTTACATATTTTAGACTATATTAATGTTAAGAGGGAGAAACATAAAAAGCTGGCATGATGAAAGAAATCTGTAAAAAAAAAGAGAGAGAGAGAGAATATTTTCGGTTTCTTCTACCGAAGAAGTGATGATATTCAGTGGAAGAGTTCATGCCCGATCAGATACTTATAGGCTTGGCAACAAAGCAGAATAGGAGATTGTTTGTAACCAAGAACCCAGAAAAGCAGAAAAGTAATATGCAGAATGCCTGCTTTGGTACCAGTAACGGGCAGGAGAAGACTCATATGTGACATAGGAGAACAGGCATTAAAAGAGCCTTGTCTGCTTTTCTCTTGCTTGCCATTTGCCTTGCCTGTGGTGCTAACATGGTGTGGTAGTCTGCAAAGCTGATCAGAAAAAGAGATGATAAGAGAGATGATGGGGAAGTTGTGTTCTCATCCCTTCATTGCAAACTCACTACCCACAGCTTCTTTTCCCTAGTGTGATGCTGCTACAATACCAAATTTTTTGGGGAAGAGGAGGGTCATAGGTGTCCCTAAAAGACCCTTACAGCTTTGGTACACTGTTCTAAAATCACAGATGGCATTCTTGATACGTTCCTGTGGATAAAATGTAGCCATGGGAATTGGGAAAATCTTCCCCAGGGGAGAGTGCTTCTGAAGCTGGCACCTGTGCAGGAAAACGGACTTTCCATGGCAGAATCATTTATTTTCAAGGGTGCTGGAAAACGTGTCATCAAAAAAGACCTCCTCCGTCTTCTTTCCTTCGCACTAGCCTGGTGCCTAGGAAAAAGGAAAAGGAGAATGGTTTCTTTATTACTGGTTCTCTGACACCACAGATATGAGAATACACAGTGGCCAGCTCTGATTCTTATGGTGCAAAGGGGCAAATATATTTTAAAGGCAGTAGTAAGAAAGCACAGGGGAGGATGTACCCATAATGGCCAGTTCCCACTCCTCAACTTAGAAAGATTCATGAAAGATTTACCACTTGGGGTAGTCTATAACAGCAAGAAGTGAAGTACAAAAAGATGAGAAGAGACTACCTTCAGAGTGTGCTTTGTCTAAGAGATTGTGCTCCCTCTGTGGTTAATGTTTTTCTGTCAAAAAAGCAGTCTTTAGGGCATGTAATATTTCGATGCTATCATGTGAAATGCTTTTGAACCCTATCTTGGATTGTTTTTTTGGCAGATATTACTCCTTCTAAAGATCTGTGTTCTTTTTTTGAGCAACAGGAGAACTTGTGTCTTTATTGCTACTCTAGCAGTGGTTCAGCAGAATTATTTTAAATGTAGTTCCACTTTCAATTTGCTGCTTTATTTGTCTATCAAAGTAATTTATGTCATGATAAAACAATATTAAAGAACTCCTTTTTTGCATTTTAATTGAATTCAGAATTTGCTCCAAATGCAGCTTGACAAAAAGCATTAGTAAAAGTTAATTATCTAGTAAATAACAGAGATTTTCTAACATAATGAGGAATGTAGAAATTAATTATTGATTAAGCATTTGGTGTGTAAGGACATGTTTTCTATAAGTGTGCATGAAGGCATGGGAAGGGGAGAACCAGCAAATTTCAGGATATATGTTCATGTGGAATAAATAGATACATTTGTCAAATTATTTTTGATTTAGAGCGTTTACACATAACAACTTCCTGAATGTGTTAATCCCTTAAGAGAGAGAACTGTAGAAACAAGCAGCTGTTCAAGGATTTTTCTCTACATTACACAGTTAAATATGTACCTTTAATGGCTTAATATTCTACTGTATTAAACAATTACACTTTTGTATAGGTTTACAAATTTCGAATGCATGTAATTGACTGAGATTGACCTGCTAACTTCAACTTGTGGGGAGGAGGAGAGCATTTCAAATCTTTAGTGGATCAAACAAAAAAATAATAATCCAAGCATGTTCTGTCCTCCAATTCCAGGAACATTCTAGAATTATAGGAATGTAATATGCAGAAATTAATTTAGACTCATATAATCTGCATTGTATTATTATGGTTGTTGATATATTTTAAATTACAATGTCACTAATCCACAAAATAAGGGACGCAGTGGCTCAGTGGCTAAGATGCTGAGCTTGTCGATCAGAAGGTCAGCAGTTTGAATCCCTAGCGCCGCATAACCGAGTGAGCTCCCATT
>JANHFT010005643.1:22642-32699 GCA_032467955.1 Pseudoxenodon macrops
ATGATAAGGTGCAACATGTAATGATAGTCATAGGGTACAAATAAGCAATCAGGAAACAATATCAATAAGAAGTCATAAGATAGTCATAGGATACAATATTTGCCAATAAATCACCTGGCTGTCATTTTTTATTGGCATTGTGTTTTGACCAATTGTCCCAAAGGTCCTTTTTCAAGAAGCAACTTCTGGTTTTCTGGTTTTTCTTTGAAGACATTTCGCTCCTCATCCAAAAAGCTTCTTCAGCTCTGACTGGTTGGTGGCGAATGGAAGGATTTATACTCCTTGCAGACAGCTGGATAGCTGCATTCTTTTAGCAAGTTGTTAAGGCTGCCTGGAGGTTTATTTGTGTCCTCAGGGTCACCTGAGTGGTGCAAATGGGTGTGGAGAACATAGGACTGTGATGGTGAACCTATGGCACGTGTGTCACAGGTGACACACAGAGCCTTCTCTGCTGGCACGGCAGCCGTCGCCCCAGCCCAACTCCACTGTGCATGCATGCGCACCTACTGCTGGCCAGCTGGTCTTTGGGAATGCACGAGGGTGGGGCGCATGCATGAGGGGGCACTCACATTGTATTTTGGGGTTCGTGTGTATGTGGACCCCCCTCATGCCCTGTTTTGGGCCTGGAAGCCCCAACCTGGAAGCCAAAATGGGCGAGGGGGGCAGGGTGCATGCGCAGGGGGGACTTGCCTTGAATTTTGGGGGTGCGCGCGCTTTGGGCACTCGGCACCAGAAAGGCTTGCCATCACTGACATAGGAGAACAAACCCGTCAGGATTAGATTCAGCAGTCCATCTGCATTTAAAAGACAAAGGGCATTCTTTTGAAGACAGCAAAGTCCACGTTTTGGACGGAGAAGATCGCTGGTTTGAGAAGAGGGTTCCTGCAACTGATCTTCATATGTTTCTTTTATGATTCTTGCTTCTTTTTTTAAGAGTAAAAGCTACTCTTAAAGCTGCTTTTACCATGCAATCCTGTACTTAGATGTAAGATATATGCACATATACACGTACTTCGAGTGCGTGATCGGTAGATGTAGTTATATTTAGATCTATGTCCTCAAGTTGGATTTACTGCTACTAAGAGGATGGAAGAGAGTAGCTTTAAAGTTGTCAGGAATGTAACGAGATCCTTCTAGGAAATGAAGATTTAAATAACAGATAAATGTTAGTTTTCTTCCATTGGGCTGACAGGCTTCAATCAGTGCAGAAATTATGCCACCTTCTGGACAGATAGAGGTAATCCCTCTTTCTTAAGTTTCTTTTAATCAAATATTGTAAAAAAAAACTGTATATGTAATTACTAAATCGTTGAAACAAAGATGTTTTACTTGATAGCTAAGTTTCTGAATGATACTGAGGTGAATACATTAATTATGGAACTACCCCCTCCTTCTCCAAAAAAGCCTGCAGGAATGCATTTTTTAAACAAGGCTTTAGGAAAACTTGCTGCAATGGAAAAAGAAGGAAAGCAATTTTTTAAAATGAATCTCCATCCTCATTTATTCAATTTTGGAGACTCTGTGAATGCAAATACGGGTTTAAAAATCCAACTCTGTGTGTGTGTGTGTGTTTTTAAAAAACCACTTCAGCCTAAATAAGAATACTATGCATTTATTGGACCCTAGTTGATTTTGAATCATTTTCTCAAAGGTTACTTAAATATTAATTTCCAAAAGTCATATAATATATATATATATACAAAAATTTAAGTAAATCTCAGTAATGTAATGTTCTTTTCCTAAGGGGCTTTTAATAGGCAATATTCCATGAATATGTTTTCATGGCTCCTGTAAAGCTTATTTTTGTTTCAGGGGAGACAGACAGACAGACAGACAGACAGAGTGAATACTGACTGACTCAAGATTGACTCAGTCTTCCCTCCTTCCAAGGTCAGTAAAATGAGGACTCAGATTGTTGGGAGCAATATGCCGACTCTGTAAACCAGATATTGATTCTTTACAGCTTAGAGAGAGCACTATGAAGTAGTATATAAGTCTAAGTGCTGTTGCTATCTTAGCTAAACTCTTAATAGCAAATATTCTAAGAATATGTTTCCATGGCTTCTTTTGTTCCAAGGGATTTTCTAAAGCTTACTTTGTTTCAAGGAATACATACACATACACAAAGAATGAGTGCTACATATATAATCTAAACTTTTAAAAGGCTTATGGTACCACCTAGCAAACTTTTGCTTTGAAGGAAAAAAAACAACTAAGAAAAGTTGGATCCTGTCACTTCCTCCGTAATGTCTTCTGAATTCAAGCCAAAATGTCCCTGAGCTGATGGGGTAAAGATCCTTGTCTTTTGAAAGATAACAAGGTTACCTGTGCTGGATCTCAACCACTTTTGGTTACTTTGGATCTGAATATCGTACATTTGAAAATTACAGACCAATCTATTTATGTTGCGTCACCTGCAAAGTCATGAAATCAATCATAAACCAATCCGTTACCTTCCACTTAGAGACAAATAATCTACTCTCTAACAAACAATTTGATTTCAGAAAAAATTATCCTGTAACCTGCAACTCCTATACTGCAAAAACATATGAACTACACAACTCGATCAGGGCAAAGCAATAGATGCAATTTACATAGACTTCTGTAAAGCCTTTGATTCAGTGGTCCATGACAAACTACTTGTAAAACTAAAATCTTATGGCCTCTCTGGACCCCTGCATAATTGGATAGCTGCGTTCCTATCAAATAGGCAACAAGTGGTCAAAATAGGGAGTGCCCTATCAAATCCTGCACCTGTTAACAACGGTGTCCCCTAAGGCAGCATTTTAGGACCAACACTCTTTATACTTTACATAAATGACATTTGTGACCATATTATAAGCAACTGCATTCTCCTTAATTCATTAATTTCCATCCATTGTTTCTTATCCTGCCCTCTGGTGCTTTGGAAAATAAGTTGACCTTCTTCTCTTTGCGGCAATCCTCTCCTTCTCATCTTGATTATTCTTTGAGATGGGAGAAAGATTCTTTGAAATCCCAAATAGGCAAATCCAATTTTTTGAAAGCATAATTTAATTTGAAACAGAATTGGAGTCTCCCACCCAAGATTGTCTTATTGTCCTGAACTCATGTACTTTGTTTTGGAATATTCCATTGTATGTAGCAAGGATTTGGATCAAATGTCCTTCACAAGGATTAACTGAAATCACACTATGACTATTGTGATAAATAATGGCAATGTTCAATAACATTATCTTAAAGAATGAAAGCAGGATTGCTCTGATATACTTCTCAACTTAACTTTCATAATATTTCTTTATCTTAATACTACTCAGATCTCTTGCTGCCTAAGAGAAATCATTGCTCTGAATTTTTCATCCCACCTAATTATTTTCATTTTTTTATACTATCATCTTTAATCATTTTTTTAAAATGCTTGGCTACTCTAATTAAGTTAAAAGCCTCTGGTTGCAAGCAGTATTTTATTTCACAGTGTTAAGATTACCTAGTATAGAGAATGAGACTCAGTAAATTTATAAATAGAGATATTTTAAAGAGACCAGACAGCAGGAGATAAAAATTATAACTTTAGGGTTTAAAATGTTCTGGTATTTATTATTATTATTATCATTATTCTGAATGTTTAAAAAAACAAAGAAAAAATCTAGAAATATGAAATTTGAGTTATTAGAAAGAACTAATTATTATTTATGAACTGAATTTGGAAAATGGTTTCACTTGATCGGACAAAGCATAAATAGCTGCATTTTGGATTTTGAGCTTGATATTTTGAGCTTGATATTAGCACAATGGCAAAGGTTCTCATATGGCTCAACTTTTTTTCATAATTCAAAGAAACATAACTCCAAGAAATACCTACAGAAATATGTAAACTGTATCCCCACCCTTTCTCATTTGAACGATATAGTATAAAATATTATTTATAAAATAAAATTAAGAATGGGGAACAGCCTTACATGAATCAGTTCAAAATTCTAACTTCTGATTTCCCAGTAAACACTAGGTAATTCTAGTTACTCTAAGTCTCTCCTATAGCCACTAATCAGTAAAGGTTATCCTGGACTTTGGATGGTTTTGAAAACACAGAACTGGTCCTGTGAATGCTTTACTATAAGACAAACATTTGGCAAACCTATTGAAAACCCGGGATGAATCACTTAGAAGTCCTAATGGACCAGAAGTTAGCATAGTTTCCTTCAAGTCAGGTTTGGCATGGAAATTTCTTGGCAATTATATAGATAAGTGGTTAGCTATTATCTGTGTCTGGGATATTTTTTTCAACTTCCAAGCAAAACAATGCACTAGCAATCCTTTAATATTATCCATGGAAATATACATACAATAAACCTCATTCCTTTCCTTTCCTTCCTTCTCACATTCACACACACAAAAACACTCAAATATCAATTCCAAGTTCAGTAAATGACTATCCTAATTTCAACTTGCTGCAAATTTAGTATTTTAAGGTATTGAAATAGAACTTTTTAAAAAATTAATGAAAACTTGCTTTGCTGACCAGATTGGACTTTTTATACCTGTATTCTGCAATGCATTTCCTGTGTTCATATTCAGAAATCCAATCCATTTCCTCTGTTCATATTCATGTTTATGCTTATACCTGTTATCTCATACATGTTTGACAAACTAAATAAATATAAATAAATAAATGCTTAATCATACGTCTATGATTATTAAATCTTTCAAGAGATCTGTCGCTTTACTAGTTACTAAAATATATGTGTATACACTTTTTTAAGTTGGGGGAAAATAAACCTCTTCAATCTTACTAGTGAAACTCCTGCCTATACATTTTCTATCAAATCAAATCAAATCTTTATTACAGTATTAGAACAGCAGTTTGTATATTTTGCTTTATATCACTGCACCCAGTTGTGTGTTGTCATTCCATATGGATAATAAAATGCAGGAAATTTTTAATTGGAGAAATTAAAAGTTTTGGAGGTTTTTTGGTCCAGTTAATTAAAGTAATTCAAACAGCACCTTTCTAAAGAGTATCACTTCTAGATAAATCTTACGGACGCTCTTTAAAGATTACTTCAGTAAACTTCAAAATCAATGATTTTACTATAAAAGTAGATGTGTTGATTTAAGGCATTTCTTTGTGCTGATCTATCATTTCCCCCCCTTTAATATAAGCTTTTCTTTCTTTTCCGAGAGAAACTAATTAGTAATTATGCCCTGGAGAAAACTATCTATTGATTACTTCTTTTTGCAATAAGGGTATTGCGGGGAATAAATAGCTTGCACTTTTTAATAGGAACTATCAAACCATTTATTCTTGAGGAATTGGATTCTTCGAGATGATTCTAGATTAGCAACAGTGATAATAACTTTTTAATTGTGTGGATGGCAAGTTTTTAGAAAATGTACAAGGTCACCTCTGATCTCTTTGAAACATGCTGGAATCTCTTTGAAACATGCTGGAATCTCTTTGAAACATGTGCTAAAGAACATGAATTACATCTATTGAATCAGTTTGTTGGTACACTTGAGAAGATTGTGTGGTTTGGAATACCTTTTGTTGTTTGGCAACAAAAATCCTAGTCCCGCTTTAGACATAAAAGCTGACTGGGTGACTTTGGGCCAATCATTAGGAGACAGTGAATTCTGGTCCTACCTTAGACATGAAAGCCAGTTGGGTGACTTTGGGCCAATCACCAGGAGACAGTGAGTTCTAGCCCCACCTTAGACATGAAAACTGGCTGGGTGACTTTGGGCCAATCACCAGGAGTCTGTGAGTTCTAGCCCCACCTTACACATGAAAGCTGGCTGGTTGACTTTGGGCAAGTCCCCCTATCTCATCCCAACTCACCTTATAGGTTGCTGTTATGGGGAAAATAGGATGTGGAAGGAATATTGGAATGTTTGCTGCATTGGGTTCTGCATGACAAAAAAAATATGTCAGGATATAAATATAGAAAAAAATGGCAATGAATCTTATGGGTAACATTTGTGGACTTAATTGCACATAGATTGCTCTCTCTGTAGATCTAAATAGTAACAACCTGGAGGAACAAAGGCAACACACATAAGCTGCAAATGCACTTATATTTGAGCTGTTTAGTCATTTTTAATTTAAGGGTGTTATATATTTTTATGTTTTGGATTTCCCCACAGAATTATAGAGAGAGAGTGGCATTATTTAAGACTGACATTAATACAGCAAGCTCAGCATCTAAATAGTTAGACAACTGTCAAGGTTAAATGTCAGAAAGGCTGTGCATTGTCCTTAGTCAATTACTGACAATAGGTAAAAAAGGAACTTTTTGAACTTACTTGAAGATAACAGAATAGAGTTGGAAGGGACCTTTGAGGTCTTCTAGTCCAACTCCCTGCTGAAGCAGGAGACCATTCCAGACAAGTGGCTATCCAGTCTCTTCTTAAAAGCCTCTAGTGATGGAAGCACCCACAACTTCTGGAGGCAAGCTGTTCCACTGGTTAAAATTGTTCTCACTACTAGGAAATGTCTCATTAGTTGTAGGCTGGTTCTCTCCTTCATTAGTTTCCAACCATTGCTTCTTGTCCTGCCTTCTAGTGTTCTGCAGAATAGCTTGGCTCCCTCTTCTTTGTGGAAGCCCCTCAAATATTGGAATACTGTTATCAGGTCACCCCTAGTCCTCCTTTCCACTAGACTAGAAAAACTAGCTTGCAAGGATACATTGTATCCTACAATCTAGACAAACTGGATTACAATTAGGATCTAGACAAACTAGATTACAAGGGTAAATTATCTGATGTTATTATCAGTAAATATACTAATATAATATTAATTAACTTTTATTTATGTCATATAGACATTGACTGTCCACATTTCAAGTTGTTTGATGATGTTCCTCTATGGTAAACCACTGAACACCCATCGAGAATGTGGCAGTATACTCTCTACTTCCCTTACCCCTTTCTCTCTCCTCTCCTCTTCCTATTTCCTTTCCACATCTCTTCTTCTCTCCCTTCCTCCCTCTACCTCTAGAGAGTTGAGAGCGAGAGAGAGAAGGAAAGGGAAGGAAAGTAGAAGAAAGAGTTGGAAGGTTGTTGCAAAATTAGGTAAAACAGGACATATAAGAGAAAGGGACAGAGGAGAAAAATTAAGTATTAAATTTCATGGTGAAATGAAACTAAAAATTAAATAAATATGATGATATTCTTATAAAAACTATGTAGATGTAAAGGTATAAATATGTACTCCGGCAACAGATTCTGTAAGTTGTGTGTTTGTTTTAAAAATAAAATAAAAAATTGTTTAAAAAAAAGAGAATGTGGCAGTATACAGATGTGATCAATCAGAAATCTGCATTGAGGAAAGCTGAAAAGTGGGCTTCCATCTAAGGCAGTGTTTCCAACCTTGACAACTTGAAGTTAGCACATCTTCAGATTGCCAAGTTTGAGAAACATTAGTCTAAGACATCTAAAGTTATCCAATGTTGTGGCCCGGCAGCAGCCAGCAGAGCTGGTGGCAGGCTCAGACAGCGAGGAGGTTGGGGAGGAACATGGGCCAGTCCTGGAGTCTGGAGAAGGCTCTGATGAGGGTTCTCCTTAGTTCTAGGCCAGGTCCATCCGACATTTATCACCTGCCTTCAGAGTCGGAGATAAGTGGGGCAGAAGAACAGCTGGAGCCTGTTCGCGATGCACGCTTGTGCAGAGCTGTCAAGAAAAGGGAACAATTAGGGAACAGGGGTCGACTCAGGAGTAAAGGCACAAGTGGACATTGAATGGCCCCACCCATAAGGAATAAATAGGAGCTAAAGGGGAGTGGTGTTTGCAGGACACGATTAGTTCACTTATTATTGTGAAGATTTGTTTATCTGAGTGTGTGCCTCACAGAGACCCTTTGTACAGGTTGTACAGCATTGCACCTAGAAGCTCTCACCCTGGCAACTATCCAAGGATTGATAAGGTCTGTTGTTGCAATTAAACCTTGAAAGACTTATTGCCGGGACTTTTATGGATGTGAATGCTTAGGAATTCACATTAACCAAATAAAAAGGGTTTTTTTGCGGCACAAGGAGTCTGTTTCGTGATTCTGTTAAGCCTAGGTCAGAACATCCGAAGAGAAGAACTTGACAAGTTTCTTCTTATGCTATGTTCCTAAAAAGTCGTCTTTTGTGCTCTTTTTGAAAGTCTACCCCTGTCCTAAAGAACAAACACCGAACTAACGCGACTGGATTGAGAAGGTGGCGGAGAGCAAGGTTAACTCTTGCAAGCATCCACTTTTCGTCCTTTCCTTCCCATCTGTCAGGACCTGGGCAATCTTCTTGCAGTTCTCTTCTAATCAGGCAATGTCCAACTGCCCCTTTCTGTTACTGGCAGTGGTGTCGCCATCACTGACAGTCTTTAAACAACAACAACAACAACAACAACAACAACAACAAAATCCATCTGGCTCCTTAAATACCGCCGTGTCTCCTTTGTTTCCCTCCAAGTCTCCAGTGAGGAGATGTTTGTCATTTAATTGCCGCCGTGGATCACAGATGATGGTTTATAGGTTTAGCCAAATTGCAGGCAGCCCTTTGTTAACAAACGGAAGCACAGAATGATACTTCATAATTATCCTATAGAGCTCAATTGGCCCTTAACAGCACCTGCATGTACAACATCAGGGAGCCTTCTTTCAATGCAGAAGCTCTTTCTTGTTAATTAACCTGTGTGCACTTGCTACAAATGAAACCTATTTGTTTCCACTTAATATATTTTCGGCTAGTTTAAATATTCATTTATTACTCTGCTTGTTAGCCGGGAAAGGAAGGAGAAATTGGACTCTTCCTATTATTGAGTTTTAAAGAGGCAAACAAAAACTAATATATCTGCGGAATGACTTTCTGCTTCCTTCCCCAAATTAGGGGAACGGAAAGGGTTAACGAAAGCCTCGGGGATCTGAGGCTGGAAGGAGCCTCTCCATCAAATGGAAGGAAGATTATAGAATATTTATTTATCTCTACTGGCTGGAATTTTGTGTGTGTGTGTGTAATAAAAGTAGGAGATGGTGGGAGGTGGGATTAAGATGACACCATTATCCAAACTGTGCTTCTTGTTGCTGGCCACACAACCAGTTGTCTTCTCCTTGCAGATATCCACATCCACAGAGCCATATATGTTCAAATCCCTTATTCATTGTTGTCATGTAGATGTCTTCTCTAGTAACAATATAATTCTAACTTCCAACTTTTAGGAAATAAGTGAGAATTCTTTTTTTTTTAATTAAGAAGTAGCCTTTTTTATTTTCTTGATTTTCTATTAAATACATTTCTTAGTGCTTAATAAAACATCGTGTTGTCTGGGTATGTCATCTGTTTAACAATACAAATTACATTCTTAACCTCCATCCCTTTTTTCCAACCATTGGTAAAATAAATCCCATGTTTGATAATATTCTACATTCTCTTTTTGCTTAATTTTCAATGTCAATCTATCCATTTTTGCACAATGTTGTATCTTCTTAACTATTTCTTCATCTTGCGGTATATCTTCATTTTTCCAGTATTGTGCGAAAATAATCCTCACTGTTGTTAAGACATGTAATACCAAATACATATTTTTATCAAGTTTTTCTGATATTATACCTAATAAAAATAATTCAAGTTTATAATCTATATGTTTCCCTATCATCTTTTCTAACCGCTTATGTATCATTTTCCTTTTTTTTTTTTTGCTTTGAGACATGTCCACCACATATGATAAAATGTGCCCATTTTTAAATTAAATTTCCAACATGTGCTAGACATATTTTTAAACATTTTAGCTAATCTAGCGGGTGGTAGGTTACCTGCTAGGAAGTAGCCTTGTGGGTTATATAGCTTGGTTGGGTAGCCATTTGGGGTATGTCTACTTTAATGAAAAGAAGGACTAGGGGAGACATGACAGCAGTGTTCCAATATCTCAGGGGCTGCCACAAAGAAGAAGGAGTCAAACTGTTCTCCAAAGCACCTGAGGGTAGAACAAGAAGCAATGGGTGGAAACTAATCAAGGAGAGAAACAACTTACAACTAAGGAGAAATTTCCTGACAGTTAGAACAATTAATCAGTGGAACAACCTGCCTCCAGAAGTTGTGAATGCTCC
>JANHFT010005645.1:28659-42619 GCA_032467955.1 Pseudoxenodon macrops
GGCAGGCGGGGGAACCTGGAAAAAGGTGCCGGAACGCGGTTCCGCCGCGTTCCGGCTGAAAAAAAGCCCTGGCAATAACCATGTTATAACAGTAATAAAATGGAGCCTGTGATCTAGTAAAGTGGTAATGAATGACCAAGGCTTTGTTTACACAACAGACTTAATCAGATCAATTAAGTGCTAGAAGCTGCATTATTAAGCTTGGTTAGCGTAAAACTTCGCTATTATTTTGTTATGTTTTAGTATCTTCACATTTCTTTGTGGGGTTTTCCCCCACACTGTATTGTGCAAACCAAAAAATAAATTAATTTAATAACCAAGCTCAACATGTTGAATGAATGCAGCCTCTGTGAGTTAACATGGAGAGAGACAAAAGAGTTCATTTACTTCTAACTTCTCTGCTTTACAATCAGTGCTGTGGAGTCGGAGTCGAGGAGTCGGAGTCGGAGGAAATTTTGGGTACCTGGAGTCGGAGTCAGAATCGGAAGTACAAAAAACTGAGGAGTCGGAGTCGGAACATTTATCTACCGACTCCACAGCCCTGTTTACAATTTTTCTCCACAGAATGATGGGTGTCATGAATGCCCCCAACATATCCAGGTCTACCTACCTGCTTCCTGAGTTTCATCTGGCAAAAGAATTCTCAACCCATGTAAAGTGGCAAGAAGACATGTAAAGGAAAGTTAATCAATGGAATAGTCTGGACAACCATTTGACTGGGATGGCGTAACAGGAGGTAGGACTAGAAGACCTCTGAGGTCCCTTCCAGATTTACAGTATTTCCCAAAAGCTCAGAAGACAATTTTTAAACACAGTTTTGTGAAATGACACAAGTAGCAGCTTAGCAGTTGTACTTGTACACGGAGAATGCTGTGGAAAGAATTTCCTTCTCTTAAAACATTACTGCCAAATGACTAGACACGGGGGAAAAATATTGTACATGAAAAGAAACAGACAGAATGTATTAGGAAGGCTGGATAATAATGAACATTATTTTTCTTCCTTCTATTGCATAATTGTAGTGAAATATTTACATGTTCTTCCTGGAACAGTTGTGTCAGGCTTGTTCTCAGAAGTTTGCAAATTATAGTGGAGAGAATTGCAATATGACCTCTTTCTTTCAACCAAGCGTTTTGAGGGCTTGCTTGTCTGAACTTCCTCTTTTCTCACTTTAATTTGCTGACCTCAAAAATCAAAAACCATCAGCATTGCCTGCCAATTTAAATAGTTTTAGAAGAAGACATGTGCTCCAGAATGTAATTTGTTTGATTTTGACATAACTTGTAGATAAAATCTAGTCACTGTGGCTTATTCATCAAGCATACATAAAGAAACCACAGCTTACCACACACAGGCCAGGCAAACTTGATTGACGCTGTCAGAGGATAACACATTTTTTAGAGGCTGAGAGTCCCAGTAGGAAATGCAATGCCACAACACACTCCAAGATTTGCAGGTATTTTAAGCAGAGGTAGGTTTCAAAAGGTTCTGACCAGTTCTACAGAACTGGTAGCGGAAATTTTGAGTAGTTCAGAGAACCGGGAGTAGACATTTTTAGTAGTTTTAGTAGGAGAACAGGTAAATACCATCGCTGACTGACTCCGCCCCCCATCTATTCTCTGCCTCCCAGCTGATCGGAAGGAAATGGGGATTTTGCAGTAACCTTCCCCTGGAGTGGAGTGGGAATGGTGATTTTACAGTATCCTTTCTCTGCCATGCCTACCAAGCCACGCCCAGAGAACTGGTAGAAACCGATTTTTGAATCCAACTACTGATTTTAAGGTGACAGTTTAGGACATCAGTGGGGTAGCTTTGGGCTAGTCCATATTACTTAACCCAATCCTCACAGGATTGTAGTGTGGGGAGAGAATAGGAGGATGGGGTAATATGCTTTATTCCTTTGACACGACAGACTAGAGGCAGGCAATTCTTTTTTTTTTAAACTATGGAAGGGGGCAATCAGGTTTAGTACTATAGAACAGCAGAGGAATTCATTCCAGAATTCACCTTTATATTATACTTATTAGAAGAGGATAGAACAACCCTTTGGAATTAAGCCTATAGCTTTGATAATAATCCGAAGGGATTTTAATGCTCGAGTAGATTGACATGATTCCATGCATTTTAGTCAGTTCATTTTTATTCCTGTTTTTTTCTTTCCAACATTTCATTCATTCATTTGAATGCACTACTGACTCTGTTTTTACATCTTTAAACCCCCATAACTTTAACCTTAAACTGTCTACTATTGACCTCACCCCATTCTTAAGAGATCTGTAAAGGGGGCATGCATAAGCGCACCATCGTGCCTACCGTCCCTGTCCTACTGTCCCCATTTATTCGTACACATTTCCTGTGTTCATATTCATGTTTATTCTTATAACTATTATCTTGTAAACAATTGACAAATCAAATAAATAAGATGAAATATTTTTTTAATTCATCCATTCATTCATAGAACTGTTGCTGAAGTCCTAGGCTGCATTAACAGAGGAACAGTAACAAGGTCATGTGAAGTGTTAGTTCTGCTTTATATTCTACAGGTGAGAATGCACTTTTAATATTGGTCACCAGGATACAAAAATGGTTGTTGGGACTCTAGAAAGAATGCAGAGAAAAGCATCAAAGGTGATTAGGGGGCTGGAGGCTGAAGCAAACAATGGATTGAGCATTGAGCAGGAATTGAGTATGTCTGGTCTGATGAAGAGAAGGATTAGGGATGCCAGGATAGCATTTTAGGGGAGAGAAGAGAGGGTTGACTAATTGTCTAAAACAGTGGTCCCCAACCATTGTGCCTTGGCAGCCTAGCTGGAAGGGGCAGAGAGGAACCAGGCTGTGTGAGTGGTGGGTCAGTGCGCAAGTGCAAGTGCATAGCTCAACTCATGTGAGTGGTGAGCTGGCGTCTACGTGCATACACATGCAGCTGGACTGCAAGTTGAGCTGTGTGCACATGTCCGCCACTTGTGTGAGTCAAGCTGTGCACACCCATGCATGTGCCAGCCCACCTACTGGTTGTGAACTGAACATAGCCTGATAGTGGGCCATGGCCCTAGGGTTGGGGAACACTGATCTAAAGCACCTGAGAGCAGGACAGGAAATAACAGATGAAAGCTTATCAAAGAGAGAGCCAACCTAAAATTAAGAATATTTTCTTTGTCAGTGAGAACAATTAATCAATAGAACAGTTTATCTCCGGAAGTTGTGCTACATCACTGGAGGTTTTCAAGAAGAAACTGGAGACCTGTTTGTCCAGAATGGGATAAAGCCATCATGATAAACCTATGGCACATGTACCACAGGTGGCACATGGAGCCATATTTGCTAGCATGGGAGCCATTGTCATAGATCAGCTCCAGCGTGCATGCATGCACTGGCCAGCTGACGTTCGGCTGGCTACACCTCTTCCCTTCCCAGGAGTTTCCACGCGGCCCGTTTTGAGGTAAGAAAAGGGCTCGCGTGGGGGCTCTGGAAGGGTGTTTCTGGCCTCCTCTGATGGAGACGGACGTTTTCGGCCTCCCCAGGCTCCTAGAAAGCCTCTGGAACCTGGGGAGAGCAAAAACCGGGCCTTCCAATCCCACCAGAAGTCGGGAAATGGCCCGTTTCCGGCCTCCAGAGGACTTCTTGGGGGGAGGGAAGGCTGCTTTCACATTCCCCAAGCTTCCTAAAAAGCTTCTGGAGGCTGGAGAGAGGGAAAACCAGGCCTTCCAGTCCCACTGGAAGTCAGCAAATGGCCTGTTTTTGTCCTCTGAAGGGCTTGGTGGGGAAGTCTGTTTTTGCCCTCTCCAGGTTCCTATAAAGCCTCTGGAGCCTGGGGTGGGCAAAAAATCCACCATGCCATCGTGTGCCAAAAGCGGGGGCAGGGGGAGTCATGCATGCATGCATGAGGGGAGGCACATTGCATTATGGGTGTGAGCATGCACGTCACCCTCTGCGCTCCCCCTGCTTTTGGCACGTGATGGCAAAATGGTTAGCCATCACTGGTATAGAGTTTCTTGCTTGAGCAGGAGTTTGGACTGGAAGACTTCCAAGGTCCATTTCTAACTTTATTACTCTGTATTCTGCATTCTTTATTTGTTGGGTTTAATACAGTGTTCCACTCCTAGATGCAACTTTGTGCAGGTATCATTGGATTATAATTAAGTATGAAAACACGGGTCTGCAACCTTGTTTGGGGTGCTCAGAAAAGGACGCAGACTGGACCTGATGAGTGACCTAAAAGTCCTTCCTTGCTTTTTAATTAATGTTTAACATTGAATTTTAATCATCTTTGCCTCTGTTTAATGTACTGTTTTATATTATATATTATGTAATATACTATCTATTTTGTGTACTGTTCTTATATTTTCATATTTTATTTGGGCAGCACCAAGAGCCCCTCTGTAAGGGAGATGGATAGTTTTAAAATTTGACAAACAAATAAATAAATATTGTCAATAAATGCCGTCAAATCAATAAGAGTTAAAAACTATAATACATCTGAGGCCAATCTCAGTCAATCCAATAGCCCCTAAAAAAGGGTCAACAGGTGTCATGGCCCATCATGAGGACACACAATATCTATATATAGCATTTCTATATCTATATCCAGAGGTGGGTTCTTACAGGTTCTATCCAGTTCTATAGAACCGGTAGTAACTTGGCGATAACATCATGGAGCCGGTCCCGTCGGTGTGTCTCCATGGGTGTCTCCAAGATGGCACTGCCATCTTGGATTTTGCTTCCATGTGCAGAAGCTGATTTTTGCTTCTGTGCATGTGCAGAAGCTAGTTTTTGATTGCTTCATGCACGCACACGCTTTATGCGCGCACACTCAGCGCAACCTTGAGCAAACCGCAGCAAAAATATCCGTAAGCCACCCCTGTCTATATCTTACTATATATTTCTATATCTTACAAAAAGCCATCAAGGGCAGAACCATCGTCATCCCAGAGGCTAGGGGGTAGAAATAGTCTCTTTTATTAGGGTAGGCATTACAGTAGAAAAGGCATGTTTCCTGGCCACATCAGATGGCATTGTTTAATAGAAGCAATCAAGAACATCTCCATTTGGTCGGATCTTGTGTACAGAAATAAATAATCGGAGATAGTCCTGCAAATGGCCTGACCATGTATCCTTCAATGAAGGAAGAACTTCTCAGTGAAGGAAGAACTTTTCAATCCCAGAACTAAAAAGATAACAATTGTAATCTAGCAAGACTTTACTTCAAATAGCTGGTTATTTGCTTTCATCTGTACACATGTAATGGTTCATTGAAGTGAAATAAACAAGTAGAATTCTACTTTCAATAGGATATGTGATATGTTGCTAATTGGTGTCCTACAATTTGCCCCCAACTTTATGAATGTGATAGTTGAGTCATGCTTAGATACTGACCATGTTTCCCTGGTTCCGTGCATGTATCCCCAGATGATAATGATAGAATCCAATATTAAAGAGGGCATTTTTTTAATGACTGTTTTAATTCCCTTATTTGGGGTAGAGTCAGGTTGACTGAATGGTGCTGAGCTTTTACTGGCCAGATGCCGTTCCTGATGCCTCTGCAGAGTTCGCAGCAGATATTTTCTCTTTGTGCCCTGATAAACATCTGCTGCTCCTAGGATTGAACTCTCAACCTTCCGAGAGAGAGGTGAGCATTTTCATGCCTAGGCCATAATGCTGCTAAAGAGAACATTGTTATCTGGATCAAATTGTTAAGGACATTGTCCATTGTTAAGGCATTATTATTTGGGTCAAACGGAATAAAAGATGTACTAAAGACACTGTATCATGGCTAAATTTGTCATTCATAGGAGAAATCTGTTCAAGCTTCACAATTGAGGTGACACCACTTGGATATATTGGACCATATCACTGTTGTCTTGATTATTTACAAAAGTTCTGTGTTATTGAATAAATAAGCAGATACACTAGCAGAGAAATGAAGGCCAGATATGTTTTGACAAAGACTGTGTGGCGTATAGAAAGATATATATAAGCACCATAACTTTATTTTTGTGTAGGGATTATCAAAGAACATTAGAAGGATCTTCTTAGTGAGTAAAAACAGGTGGCTGTTATAAAAATCCTGGAAAATTATGAAGATGGATTCTTATTCTTTTTTCTTTTTTTTTTGCAAATTGATATCAGATTTGTTTCTACTTGGAAATCGCTTCCGGACTTTGTACTTGAGTTGGGGGAAAAAATGAAACTTTGATTTTGGGTTTTATTGATTAGATTGATATGTCATTATAGTAATGGCTAGTTTATACTATTATGGAAAAGTAAAAAGTTGAGGGTCGATGTTAATGCCTTATTTCATTAACTACATTAACTTTGTAGCCCAAACCCTTAAACAAGCCATATTTCCACCTTCTCCAACTGGCAAGCAACAAAACTGCCATCTTGCCATATGCTGATGATGCAGCAATTATTTCACTATTCCAATTGGCCTTTCGAGAGTCATAAAAACTATAATCTATCCTGCAGGATCACCATGCCAGCTTTCACAAAGCGAAATTATAGTATATGCCAAAAAGATGAAACCACAGAGATGAATAATCAAGGGAAATAAAACCAAACAGATCCATAACTTCAACTGGGTTGTTTTAATCATCTGGAGATCGAGAAGGACCACACTGATTATTTCAGGGGGGAAAAAAACCCTGAATAAGATCCTCAAGGGCTGATTAAAGGTTTTTAATTATCTAAAGGAGATGAATTGATCCCAGTAGTTTTAAAACTTTAGAGACGAAATCCCTTGCCTAGTTTTTATGGGCTACAAGTGGATTTCCATATAATGAATTCAAGACTATGCAGGGCTATTCTTTGTTCTTTTAATGGACAGACTAGTGGACACAGTACTTAGACTAGAGACTGGGATACTTAAAATAGAAAGGAGAGTTTGAGATAATTAGTTACTGGCTTTCCCATCTTTTCAGATACAGTCTCAGTAGCTTTGGCAGATAAACATTTATCAAAATGGAAAATCAAAATTGTTAAGAAACTGCTGACATAAGGCTTTGGGTAGAGTTCCTTATGTCTCTAGGATATAATCAGGCTAATCAGATTTTCTTTCAGAGTCAAAGATGTAGAACATCAAACCAAAGGGAACCCAACAACAACATTTGGGTTAAAAATTCAACTTGACATCTAGCAAATTATAGGCAGTCTTCTATTTACAATTGTAATTGAGTCTGGAATTTGCAAGTTGCTGAGGTTGTTAAAGTGAGACCTCATGTGACTGCACCTAATTTTATGACCTTTTTTTTTTGGAGGAGTCATTAAGCAATGCTATGGCAGTTATTAAATGAACTCATTTTAGCCAATGTAAGTAAACACCAGTTTCCAGCAAAAAAATTGCCATAAAATTGCAGTCACGTGACTATGAGATGCAAATGCAAATGACTATAAATGTAGACTGGTTTCCAAACACTCAAAATGAGATTATGTGAATGCAGGGATAGAGCAGCTGTCAGAAAGCCAGGTGTAATTAGCTTTGGAGAGATCATTTGCAACTTGGTAGTTAAGTGACTGATTGTAAGTCAGCAACTACCTATGTTTAGGAAACTTACCTTTTCAAAGGTGTGGGGAAAATTCTACAAATAATGTTTTTCCATCTGGATTTTTTATTATGCTTTTTTTAAAACTATACAACTCAAGGCAGCAAACATACCAAAGACCTTAATCCTTGTCCTATTTTCCCCAAAGCAATAACCTTGTCAGGTGAGCTGGGTGCACCTGGCCCAAGATCACCCAGGCAATTTTCATGCCTAAAGTGGGACTAGAAATCAGTTTCCTGGTTTCTTGTAAACACCTAACCATTACACCAAATTGCTTCTCTTTTTAATAGACAAAAGAACCTGTTACTGTGAATGTGGGGAATTTGGAACAATAAGTTACATTTTACTCTACTGACCTTTTGATAATAATATGTATTTAAGATACATTAGGCATATACTGTTGGATAGTACATACTTTGGATGTGAAGTACCATGTAATTTTCAGGTTATCCAATTTTTGTATACCCGTGTTTCCCCTAAAATAAGACAGGGTTTTATTTTCTTTTGACCTCCGAAATAAGAGCATGGTCTTATTTTTGGGGAGGTCTTATTATTTTTAAGGTGCAGGAGGTGGCGAGCATGGTCATCTCATAGCTGCTGCTGTGTTTTAGGAGGGCTTATTTTCAGGGGATGGCTTATTTTAGCGTATGTGCTCAAAAGCCTGATTGGGCTTATTATCTGTGGAGATCTTATTTTCAGGGAAACAAGATATGTTTAGCATATCTTGGATGGCACAGATTCTTGTTAATATTCAACTATGTTTTACAAATTTGGTTTCATCTTTGTGTGTAAAAAATAGAATGTGTTATATTAATATTATGGACTAACAGAGAAAAGACAATCATATTTACAATTTGTGGCTGAATTACATCCTGTACTCTCCACTTTTCAGTGCCGGTTAATTTAGTCTTTCTGGGAACTGCGCTGTAATCTCAGGCTGCCATCTGGTGGTTCTGTGAAGTTACAATATGTTTCCATATTCCTTGGCTTTTGTTTAACTCCAGGCACATACTATATTATGGGGGAAAGTACATACATGTTAATTAATTGCTTATACTCAAAATTGAAATTGAATGTACATCAAATAGATTTCCTGTCTACTATTGGTATTTAAGAATTTTAAGATGTTGGTTCTGAATGCATTGTCATTTGTATCTTAATGATACCCAGCTTTATATCTCCATGCTGGACCATAGATGAGATAGATATCTTGATCTGATGCCTGAACATTGTGAAGGATACAACTATCCCTGAGTTTCCTCAACAGGATGCAATCTAGAAATCCTCTAAACCGGAGGTGTCAAACGCGCATTATCACGACGGCGTCACATGATGTATTGTGACTTTTCCCCCCTTCGCTAAACCAGGTGTGGGCGTGGCCAGTGCATCTGGCCCGCGGGTCACAAGTTTGACAGCCCTGCTCTAAACTAAAGGTTGCTGCTGGATCAGCAGGTGAAAGTCATCACTAAGAATACCTTTGTCTTGGACCAGTTGTATTGTTCCTTGGCTTATTAGACACTGATAATAGTAATACGTGTCTTTATCATCTTAGATTTTTTTAAATATCGCCTAGCATGCAGATATGTACCCTTGAAGCAACAGCTGATATGAAATACATTGTCCTACATCAGAAGTGGGTTTCAGCAGGTCCTGACCAGTTCTGGAGAACTGGTAGCGGAAATTTTGAGTAGTTCAGAGAACCAGTAAGTACCACTTCTGACTGCCCCTGCCCCCATCTATTCTCTGCCTCCCAGCTGATCGGGAGCAAATGGGGATTTTGCAGTAACCTTTCCCTGGAGTGGGGAGGGAATGGAGATTTTGCAGTATCCTTTCCCTGCCACGCCCACCAAGCCACGCCACGCCCAGCAAGCCACGGCCACAGAACCAGTAGTAAAAAAAATTTGAAACCCACCACTGGCCTACATGCTGATTAAAAATAACGGGTTTAGTTGGATAATGCCGTTTCTATGAGAGCCGCATTTATGATTTGAACCCTTGTTATGTTCAGGGTTTTCTGCTCAGACACAATCTACCCATTCAATGCATTTGGGCAGGGACAACATGTTGCACAGTAGGAAAAGGGTAAGAACATGAAAGCAAGCTTCTTTGCTTTGGAATAGCCAAATCTCTTGAGACCAGGAGCTCTTTTTCTTCAGAAGAGACCAATTTCTTCCAAGAGCTTTCAGTGCAAAATCTTCTACTTGATTGTAAGGAGTTGTTGAGTGGGATTTATTTGGGTTGAGTTGCCATTGGGCTATTCTGAGTTTGTATTTTAGTTTTCTTGATTCTAAGCTGCCTAGATTGTAACATGAATTGAGAGAAATACAAGTCTATGTTATAAACTTGATACTCATGTTAGACCTATTAGTAGAATTGATTTTGGGCTCAATTGGAAAGATCTCGTGGGCTTGGGAACCCCAATCCAGATAGTGTGTTGATAAAATGTGTGAAATCTGAGAAATGCTGAAAGAGCTTCTCCACTGCTATCAAAGACGGACGGCACTGAGGTTGGAAAGCTCATGAAGCAGGTGGATGGTTTGGAGCATAAGTTTGGAGCAGAGGTGGGTTCTAAATATTCTTACTGCTGGTTTACTGCTGTGTGCGCACATGTGGCCCAGTAAATACCACTTCTGACTGCCCTGCCCCCATCTATTCTCTGCTCCCAGCTGATCGGAGGAAATGGGGATTTTGCAGTAACCTTCCCCTGGAGTGGGGTGGGGAAAATGGGCTGTTTTTCACAAAATTGAGCATTTTTGTTTTTCCCCAGCCTCCACAAGCACTCTGCAGGTCTCCCAAACCCTCTGTGCACCCCATTTTTTTAAAAAAGCCTCTGCGCATGCACAGAAGCAAACTCCAAGATGAACTGGCACAGGAGGCCCGGGTTGCTAATGGTTCTACTGAACCGGGCCAGTAAGTTACTAACTGTTTAGTAGAACTAGAACGAACCATTAGGAACCCACCTCTGGTAATTACAGTAGTTTTATGTTCTATAAGTATTTGGCAGACAGTGGTGGAGGATAGGTGGAACTGATTACACAAGAAGGACTTATTGTTTGGGATTATGCAATGGGGGCCAAGATCCGGTTCTTCAGGAATGGCACAGAAACATTATGTAAACCATTGCAGGAAAACAACTTGCATTAAGTCAGTTGTCCCTATTTGGACCTAAGTGTTCGAATTGTTGGTTGCCTTGATTTCCAGCTACTGCTGATAAACCCCATGCATAATATTTGTTCACCAAGACTGCATTCATCTAAAAAGTTGTGAAGAATAAAGACTAAGCATATAGTCTTATCTGGGCATGATTTAGCCCTGTCATCTGAGTTTCTGGTCTTGCAGCAGCTACAACAGCAAAGCCAAGGAAGAACGTGTCTGTTGGGGTTGTATAAAACACTCACAGTGGCAAGTAATTCTGCCCTGAAGTTGGCTGGGTGTGAGCATCTTTGAGTGGAATTGGACGTCAACTGCCAATTACCCTTCTGCCCAGACTCAGCCCTTGATAAGCAACTGCATGTTAGCATAGTGCTGGCATTGGAGTTTGCTGGGCTTCTTTTACTGAATTACTTCAACCTCCACGTGGACGTAGTCTTATAGGTTCATGTTCTTGACACAAGTAATTGCAGCCATAACTTAGATAGGAAGATATAAGCCTTAGTTCATAGCTTATGAGTCGTAAGAATAGAGAACCCTGACATCTGTTCTTCAATGTGGTCAGATCACTTCCTTGTCAGATGATACATGATGGTGCCTTGGGCCCTCACATGAAAGGGGATGTTTAGAATGGTCTTCATAGGCCTTTACAGGGATTCTGGAGAGCCTCTAGAATGGAGACATTGGAGGTCATCCTGAGAGTGGGCAGTTTCATTTCACACCCAGATGATCTCTGAAACTGAAAGTAATGGATGAGACTTCTCCCGCAAGGCCTTTCTCCAATTATCAATTCCAAGTGGCTCCTTGATTTATTGAGTAGTTGAGAGAAAATGAAGCAAATAACAAGACACTTAGAATGATAATATCCGTAAATTACTAGTGACCAAGCACTGTAGGAGTTCACATTTAAGTCTACAGAAAGGTAATGAGAGCTCAAAGCAACAATAGTTCTGTGCATTTATTGCATCTGCCCTATTCAGAATCATTAGGATCCTTCTAGGGAATGAGCAGGAAGTACAAAGTCCATGTAAACATACTGGGTAAATTTGCAGTTTTCTAGGCAGATAAGACCACATGCGCACACTCTGATTAGATACCAATTTAGCAGAACCCCATGAAATGGATAAGATGAGACCTTGTAGCACCATCTGGGATTCTTTTGAGCTTGTATTGCCCAAGGTACTGGGTAGGATTCTTCCTGTAAATCGAATCTACAGTATAAGATGAATTCATGTTTTTCTTGGCTCCTTTGGGCAGGATTAAGAGATGGAAAAATTACTTAGCCGAAGTGAACCCCGATGAACAAGATGAACCAATTGCCTGCTCAGAGTAGAGGAGCCCGGCTTTGTAAATATATCATGATATCAATCACTATCATAACATTATAACATCGGTAATTTTGTCAATTGTCAAGCTTTCTAAACAGCTTACAATAGACAGTAATTCAAGCATGGAAATTAGTGCAAAGCGTATATGCTGTATTTTTCGGACTATAAGACGCACAGGTGTATAAGACTTCAAAGATAAGATTTCAAAGAGGTAAGTAAGAAAAAAAAGTTTTTGTCCTCCCAGGCCCCAGGAGCACTCTGCAGGCCTCCCAAACCTTCTGTGCACCCTGTTTTTTGTGCAAAAATTGGCCTTTTTCCCACTGTTTTTGCAAAACACGGGTTGCACAGAGGGTTTGGAAGATCTGCAGAGTGCTTGTGGGGGCTAGGGGAAAACAAAAATGCCCCCATTTTGTGAAAAATGACCCATTTTTCACCCATTTTTCATAAAAATTGCATTTTGCCTTCCCCCAGCCCTCAGAAACAGTCTACAGGCCTCCCAAACCCTCTGTGCACCCCGTTTTTAGCAAAAACGGGTGAAAAACAGGCCCATTTTTGCAAAAACTGGAGAGTGCAGAGTGGGAAGCCAGCAGATTGCTCCTGGGGCCGGGGAGGACAAAAACTTCTTTTTCTTATTTACCTCTTTGAAATCTTGGTGCATCTTATACACCTGTGCGTCTTATACTCTGAAAAATACGGTATATGGCCCTCAAAGCACTGTGGGCTGGCGTAGGGTAGAGAAGTATTTACATCACATGGGATAACATATATTCCTTCCTTCCTTCCTTCCTTCCTTCCTTCCTTCCTTCCTTCCTCCAATTTATTGGCCACTCATCTTACCACAGGGTAACTCATACCACAGAGTGGCTTTCAATATTTAATTTTTTTTTTTAAATACTACGAAAGTATAAGCCATGTCCTAAAAATGCCACTGTGTACGCATCTCTCTGAGATACAAAGCTTTGGAGTGTTAGTGAGGGGTAACACACAATAAAATTGTATCAGTCCTGTTTTAACTGCATTTTAACAAAGGCAACTGGAGTGCTCAGGCAACCCCATACGCACACAGCTTTGTTCCACGAAGCAGGCAAACTCAAAGGCAATGAAACACAACATGGGATCGGCTGATCACATGCAGACCGCTTTTAAAAATAAAAATAAAAATCTCAACCCCTTTCAGAGCCTCTTCCAGTGCCAAATTTTTAAAAAACACAAGAGAAGATTGACAAGATCCAGAACCCACTTTGTAAGCCAAGGAGTCTCATCTGCATTGCGAGGGTGGGAGGAGGAGGAGGAGGAGGAAGATCAAGGTAACACTTCTGACTTTGCAATCAAAGCCCCTTTGTCCCCTTGTTATGGGACTGACACATCCCACCTATGTAGAAAGTAAGTAAGTAACTAAGTTCAGGTTATCCTTGATTTAGTGACTGTTCTAAAACACAAGGACTTCCTCAGGTCTACTTATAAGCCAGATTTAATGTTCTGATGGCCATCTGCCTCCCCCTTCCCCCCACAAGATTACATAATTGCATTCTGGGTACTCAATAACTAGCCCACATTTATGGCTGTTTGTAGAATCTTGTGGTTATATGTCTACGATTTATTATGCTTTTTGCTGGAAACTGGCATTTACTGAATCGCGGTGGCACAGTGGTAAGAGTGCAGTACTGCAGGCTACTTCTGATTATCACCGGCGGCCTGCAGTTTGACAGATCGAATCTCACCAGGCTCAAGGTTGATTCAGCCTTCCATCTTTCCCAGGTGGGTAAAATGAGGACCCAGATTGTTGGGGGCAATAGCAGGGGTGAAATCTAAAAAAAAATCCCCTACCGGTATTGTGGGTGTGGCTTATGTTGTGGGTGTGGCTTGGAGGTCAGGTGACTGGGTGGGTGTGCTTTTACACTTTACACAGAACACAAAAAACGCTTACACTTTTACACAACACAA
>JANHFT010005645.1:42719-59033 GCA_032467955.1 Pseudoxenodon macrops
GAAGACCTGCAGAGTGCGTGTGGGGGCTAGGGGAAAACAAAAATGCCCCCATTTTGTGAAAATGGCTCATTTTTCACCCATTTTTCATAAAAATTGTGTTTTTGTCTTCTCCCCAGCCCTCTGAAGCAGTCTGCAGGCCTCCCAAACCCTCTGCGCACCCTGTTTTTTGCAAAAATAATTGCAGGGCTTCAGGAGGCCAAAAATGGCTGTATTCAGTGTATATGATGCAACAACATATCCACCCTCTGTTAGGGGAGAAAAAGGTGCATCTTATACTCTGAAAAATAAGGTATGTTATTTGGATAAGAGTTGCGGTATTTGTTCATGTATGAGAACAAAACAAAACCAAAAACTTGCTTTCACATACAGGTCATCCGCCACTTACAGCAGTTCATTTAGTGACTGTTCAAAGTTACAACGGCACTGAAAAATGTGACTTAGGACCGTTTTTCAGAGTTACAACCTTCGCAGTATCATGTGATCATATGATCAAAATCCAGATGCCTGGCGACATTTATGACCATTGCTGCGTTCCGGGGTCATGTGATCCCCTTTTGAGATCTTCTGACAAGCAAGATCATTGGGGAAGCCAGATTCACTTAACAACGGAATTACTAACTTACCCACTGCAGCGATTCGTTTAATAACATTGGCATGAAAGATTGTAAATTGGGCCAAAACTCACTTAACAAATTTGTGTAAAAACCGTGCTTCCACATAAAGTCCAATGTTTGGGACTTATATGGATATATTCATGCAATTTTCTTGCCAACAACACAAAAGTACACTGCCACTGTCATTTTCCAAGGTTTTTAAAATAAATAAATAAATAAATAAACTAGCCTTCAGAGTCGAACTTCTTCAAGTACATTTATCTCCTATCCAAGTATTACATTTACTCAAAATTGGCTAAGTGCTGCCACCTAGTGGCCCTTCTTCACATATCTATGAATTATTGTGACATCTCTCTGTTTCCTATCTTCCCTCAAATCACAGGTAATTTGGTGGCTGTGGAAAGGAGAAGTTATTTCAAAAGAATGCTGTGCTTCCTTTAGGCAGCAATATAAGGTCATTTCAGGGCAAGAACAGTTTGAGTGTATTCTTTTCAACAACTATTTTTGTTATGTACCTTTCTATTAACTCAATCAACTTGATTACACCCCTCTTTTTTATTACTGGGCTGCACAATATAATATGGATTGAATCCATATTTTAATATTTTCAAACTCTTTCTCTTTCTCTTCCACTTTTCTTTCAAATGCTACTAATAGGAAATTAAACTTAAGAGAAGTGTGTTAAAATGAAGCAACACTGTCCCCTGCTGTTCAGGTTTAACTTTGCAAGCTATTATTATAGTATAATACTTGGAGCCTTTAAGCTGTTTTTTTCCCTTCTCATCTCTGTAAGGCACAGATTTACTATGTGAAATTACAACTAATAAAATCGCTGTCCCAGAAATGCCCAGTTTTTAAATCTGTAAATAATAGTTAGTAGATTTTTCTCATGAAGAGAGAGACTTATAAGACTTAACACTTTTTGGTTCGGCTCGTAGATTTTTCCTCCAAAAATTATACATTTGTTTCCAGATACATTTCAAAGTGCTGTTTTTGTTCTATAAAGCTGTTTCTGTCTTGGCATCTGGATATCTACAGGTCTGCTTGCTCCGATTAGAATAAGACTGAACTGTTAAGTCATATTCTGGACAAATCATTCCTGGTGCTTTATTTTCAGGAGGCTGAAGTCAAAAACACCAGCTTCTTGGTAGCTGCCAAGTTCTCTGTCTTTTTATGAAGATCAAGCAAACACACACACACACACACAAAATTTAATTTGAAAGATGCTAAAGACAGAACTATTTAGAGGTTTTGCAGGGAAGAACTAACCACCGGTGAAGATGGTGTGCTGAACTGTTGATGAACCAGTCCTTTTGAGATGTTTAACCATTCAAATCTATTTGGAGTTGCTTTAAGGGATAAGTGTAAATAAGTAAAATGCCCAAAAGGGAACTTCACAAAGAGGCAGAGGAATAAGAGGTGGGTTCCTATCGGTTCAGACCAGTTCTATAGAGTAGGTAGTAAGCCGCTGATGACGTCATGGAACCGGTTCTGGTCCATGGATGCCGCCATCTTTTTTGGGGGATTTTTTTTAAATTTCCCCCCAGTTTTTTTCCTTCTGTGAATGCGCAGAAGCTGAGTTTCTGGCACTGAGCATGCATCGCCATCTTATTTTTGGCTCCTTTTCTGTTATTTTTTATGATTGTTTTTGCACTCTGCATGCATGCGAGTGCAAAGCATTCGTGTGGCCACGCGGCGCAGCCATGCAGCGTGGGAGGAAGCGAACCGGCAGCAAGGTAAGTTAGAACCCACCCCTGAGAGGAATTAAAACCTAAATGGAGAAACCGGGTGGAATCGCCCTTTAGTAATAAGAAAGAAGAAATGGAAAAAGTGAAAACCTTTTGAAAGATGCTAGAAAATGATGAGATTTGGATTTTAGCTCAGTGGCATATACGATTAAGCAACTTAAACAAGAGCTGAAGGGATAATGAGGCAACTGAGCTGCCAAGGTATGAAAGAGCTTGGAAACATTAATAAACAACTTACAGAAGTGTTTTATCAAATACCAGAGATTGCACAGACTTCTAGCAAAACATATGCCGATGCTATGAAAAATGAGCTTGATATTGTAAAAGTTCAAAAAGACATTACAGACATTAAACTAGATTTAGCAGATGTCTAGGACCAGAAGAGAAGAAATGGGAGTTAAAGGCATCAGAGGGAATGTAGAAAAGACTGATTTAATTGGATATCTTATCTTCAAGATTAATAACTTCTTGCTAGATGTTTAGCTTTCAGACAAAGATGTAGAATTTCTAGGCTCATCTGAATATAAAAGCCAAGAAATGTAATCACAAGATTTGTAAATACTTTGGATGAAAAACAAAGTTGTTCAAAGAAGTTGTGAGCTAGAAGAAACAAACTAGGAAAGATATTGTTTTTCAAGATATTAGTGAATTCATTTATAAGGCTTATAAGAACACCCATCTTAAGAGAAACAACTCTGAGCAGCTCACAGCAGGGGTGCAAAACCAAAACTCCATAAAAGCAATTAAAAAATAACTGGCATTACAACTGCTCTCCTTCAATGCAGCCAAAACCACCACTCCCAGGCTCTGTGCTAACTATCGAAGTACTTGAAGGAAAGAACCAGCTCTTTAGGCCTTCTGAAAGATTTAGATGGTAGGGATCTACTGGATCTCAAGAGGAAGTGCAGGGGTTGTTATGGAAAATGTTAGATCGCGCAGCAAGGAAGACTCGAGTCGCAGTGAACAGTCAGCTCTCGTTTATTGGCTTCAGGTGGTGGCAATATCTGGACTGCCGGCAGGCTGCAGGGAACCCGCTTTTATGGGATTCCCTGGTCGTCCGCCGACCACTGACAGACCTTTGTTTTTCCCTGCCGCTAGTTTAACCAACCAGCAGCGGCTCACGTGATTAGGCAGCGGGAGGACACAACAGAAAAGGCATACCTCCTAGATAGCAAGAGGTGACAACATTTAAGGTAACATTTAAGATAAGGGATCTGGAACATGCCTGTGGTATCTAATTTTGTGGGATAGGCAGATACCCACAGGGAGAGGGAGAGGTGGTCCTGAAGATGATCAGGCCTTGTTCCAAGTAGGACTTAAAAGGTAATAATCAGCACCTTGAATTACATTGTGAAATAAATGTGGGAGGCAGTGCAGTCTGCACAAAAAAAAGGGATAACTTGAGTGGAGAGTATAACCTTGGTGAACCTACGGGTGCTTTATAATGCCCATGCCACCAGACTCAAGACCAGAATGATATTCAAGGACAGCCCTGTGTCTCATGTAGGGTGCACAGCAGAGGTCCGATGGGGAAAGGACTTAAAAAATCTAGGCAAATAGGAGCAAGGCCTCCCAACAACTGATGCACAAGGTGAATCTTTGCAAAGTCCCCCAATCCCAGGAGTCAACAACTTGCAGCTCTGGAGCCGCATGTGGCTCGTTCATCCCTCTGCTGTGGCTCCCTGTCACTGGTCGACTCAACAATTGATAGGGCTTTCGATTAGGACAAGTAGAGGAAAAAGGATGTCGCACTAGGAGGAAACTCTATGGTGAGGGAACCGGACTTCCGGTCAGCTCCAGAATTGAATGGGAGGCTTCCGGTTAGGACCTCTGTGGCTCTTCGAGTGTTTAAGGTTGCCGACCCCTGCCCTAGCCACTTGTTTCTCAAATAGGAGCTGTGAAGGCACCCAAATTGTGCAGCAGTTTTGTCTGGAAAAAGTCTAGAGTCAAAGATGACATCACCAGACTGAGGCTTCAAAATTCAAAGCCGTTCCATCTTGCCATAGTTGAGACAGAGTTACTTCCTCCTCATCCAGATCTGCACAGCCTTTTTGGACACCTGAATCTGAACTACATCAGCATCACCTACCTAGGCAGGGGTAGAGATGTATAATGGGGTATTATCAGCCTACAGATGATACCACATATCATGCCATCAAATGACCTCAACCATCAGTTTCAGGTAGCCGTTGAAGAGAAGTGGCAAGTGAATATATGGTAGCTATGAGGAGCCCTACATTGCAGGCGCCATTCCTCAGTTTCACTGTTTTTGGAAGTGATCCCAGTGGATGGAGAAGTACCACAACAAAATGGTGCCTCCCATTCTTAATCCACACAGCCAATCCAGAAGGATATCCTGATTAATATTATCAAAAACTGCCAAGAGATCCTGGAAGGCTGAGCCAGTTATACCAATCCTGACCTCTCCTGAGGTAATCTGCAAATATAACCAGTGTTGTATTAGTACTATACCCTGGCTTGAACCCAGAATTAAAAGGGCCCAGATGATCTCCTTCATCCATTGCCCTCTGCAGCTTAACACCAACCACCCTGTCAACAATCTCACCTAAGAACAGAAAGTCAAAGACTAGATGAAAGATATACAATATCATTGAGTCCAAGATGGCATTTAAAATGGGGTTGCAGTACTGCCTTCTTTCAGATGCAATAAAGGTGAATGACTGCTTTAACACGCCATGAGGAATGCTTCATTGCATGTTTTGTAAGGCACCAACTCTGATTTTGAATGTTTTACTCTTAAAGAGCTTTACAAATCTGAACTGTTGTACATTCAGCTATGTTTGTGATTCAGATATAGGAACAGGAGCTGAGGGGAAAAAAAGTGCCACAACAGGCTGGCATAACATAATGTCTCCATATTTGGAATAACAATACCAGTTAAATTTGGCTGGAATCAATGAACAAGAATTTATTCGCTCCTGCCCAAATGTTTACATATTCTTCATGAATGGACCGGAAAGAGTAGAATTAAAATAATTGAACTAGAAAGGAGTAAAATAGACAAGTAAACAAGTTGCCTAGTAATTGCTATGTGTCAGAACCTTGAATTGTTTCATTACATTGCAAAGCATCAATAGCCCAATGGCCAGCTAATAGAGGAAGTTCTTATCTCACCATAAGTAACATGTAGGAAGGAGATTTAAAAGAGGGCCGAGGATGCAGATGGATCTCAACAGACTTCAACGTTGGATGGACCCTATTTAACAAAATAAAATTCAACGTAGAAAAAAAGTAAGCTTTTTATACTTAGACAAGAAAAATCAAATGTACAGGTCCAGATTAGGAGAAACCTGGCTCAATAGCAGTAACTGTGAGAGGAAACTTGGAGTCCTAATGGACAATCACTTAAATATGAGCCAGCAGTGTGGGGCAACAGCCAAAATAGCCAACACAATCCTAGGTTGCATTAACAGAAGGATAGAATAAAGGTGAAGTATTAGTATCAATTTATACAACTTTAGTAAGACCGCATTTAGAATACTGCATTCAGTTTGGGTCATTGTATTATAAAAAGATATAGAGATTCTGGAAAGAGTGCAGAAAAGAGCAACAAAGATTATTAGGGGGCTGGAGGCTAAAACATATAAAGAATGGAATTGGGTTTGTCTAGTCTAAAGAAAAGAAGGATTAGGAATGACATTACAGCAGTGTTCCAATATTTGAGAAAGAAGAGGGAGTCAACCTATTTTCCAAAGCACCTGAAGGCAAGACAAGAAACAATGGATGGAAACTAATGAAAGAGAGAAGCAACCTGGAATTAAGGAGGAACCTCAAAACAGTGAGAACAATTAACCTGTGGAATTGCTTGCCTTCAGAGGTGCTCCATCACTGGAGGCTTTTAAGATACCAGACACCCACTTGTCTGGAATAGTACAGGGTCTCCTGCTTAAGCAGAGGTTGGGCTAGAAGATCTCTTAAGATCCCTCCCAACTCTGTTATTCAGTTCCTTATTTCCACCCTTACAAGACAGATCAGGTCAAGAAACAAATATGCTATTGATGACCAAAACTACATTCATTAACATTGGATGTAGTAACAGAATCTTGCAAGTGTGAATGTACTTCTCATCCTCTCTTTTATTTATATGAATTCAAGTGGTGTTTGTCTGAGACTTTTCAATGTTTATCCGTTAATTGCCGTGGTGATAGAGCTTCCTTTTTTCCATCAAGGTCACCCTCTTTATTCTCAGCAGTCATACAGTGAAACCATTACCACAAGGCATGTTTATGGACACTGGTGTGGGTGGCTTTAAAACTGGATGGGGAATCCTTGGAGGACAGGTATAGCAAAGGTCCTTGGTCCTGGAGACTGACTCACTGTTACTTTACAGTTAGGTGCAAAATGACTCTTCTTGCAATTGCAGGAGGGAACAATATCAGGAGCCTCACTTTTGGCCTGCAACTATGTAGGAGGCATCTGGTTGACCTTTGTGAGTGTCAGCCCCTCAGGGTAATTGAGACAAGAAACCAATACCATGAGTAGTAACGGTACTTTTATTGTAAGGTTACAGAAACATAATCATGTTAATGTTAAAGCATCTCTCTACCCCCCTTGCCTTTACTTTGCAGGGAACTAGGGAGGGTGCCCTCTAAGATGCATTCCACATCCTATTCCTTCTGTGGACTGAAATGTATCATATATGGCTGTGGCCCTGGCCTTTCCTCCTCCTGTCTCCAAAGGGTATTCTCACAGATCATTGCAGTGATCAACAAAATATTGGAAGAAGATCAGAGGTGGGTTCTGAATCCTCTTACTGCCAGTTCGCTCAGGGTCGCGCCTTGAGCGCGCGTGCAAACCGTGCACACAAGCACATGCACAACAGTCAAAACCTAGCTTCTGCACATGCACAGAAGCAAAATCCAAGATGATGGTGCCCACATAGCCACCGACCAAACCGGCTCCGTGACATCACCGCAGAGTTACTACCTACTCTATAGAATCAGATTGAACCGGTAGGAACCCACCTCTGAAGAAGATAAGCCTGAGCTTGTCCTGCATGGCTACTCTTATGTGCAGATAGAATAATAATGTCAAAGGAAGCATATATTTATCTGTAAACCACCCCAGAAGCATGCAAGTATGATGGGCAGAATAGAAATTCGATAAATAGGAAATAAATTTCGGAGTCACAGCTGTCAATCAAACATCCTTGCCATCTTGTGCATTTTACGTACTGCATTACATGTGTTATGCTCCTTCACATATCACAGGGGAGGGGGAGGGGGAATCCAAGCTTGTCAATGTGGATCTTTTAAAAGGTACTGTATTGTTTATGCATTTCTTAAATTTGAGCAATTTATACCATCATCCACCATTGTCCCAAGAGATGGCTGTCTTAAACTTTCCCAGTAGATGATGTCTCTGTTAGTTACTGTTAATTGAACTCTAAATCTGAAAGCTTCTTGGGCTATAAGGAAATAAAACTCCCGCTCTCTCTTTTGCTAATAGCTGGGGCCAACACTTGCAAAACTTCAAAGGGGGTTGTGAATCAAAGCTTTTCATCAGTGGGGCTGCTCGTTGGAGTTCTAATCTTTCATGCTTTCTAATGCAATAACATCAAAGGGACCCAAAGAGAATTGCAGCCGCTCCAAAGCAACGTGGAACACACTCACACTAAAATAGTTAACAACCACCTCACAATTAAAAGAAGGAAACAATTATTTACATACGTTACAGTTTAATAATCATGATTACGGTCCCCCCCTTCCCTTACAAAAACAAAAAAAATCAGATTGTACAGTTCAAAAGTAATATCCAATGCTCAAGGGACCGCTGGAAGAAAATGAAAAAGAATTAGGAAGTGTCTTATGTATAAGTCTTCAAAGCCAAAGCAACCAATTTATGTTTCATTCTTACTTACTGAAATGTCGTTTGCATATTTTATTATTCCTATCATCTTGCTTGTTACAATCCATCCAAGGAATTCTCAAAGAACATTAAGTCCTACAAATAAATAAACTGTGAATGATGAGCAAGATACAAAATGGCAACAATTAATATCAAAAAGCCGAGTTGTAAGGTTTCATTACACCAAAGACTTTTATTATGCTTATTATTATTTTTATTAGACAGCTGCTCTTCTGGGTGGTGCCTCTGGGCAAAGACAATTTTGTGCTAGGAGAAATTGGAAAGCCTTAAGTATCAGGAGAATGTTATTTCTAGTCCTGTATGAATAAAGTAGTGGAATAACAGCTAGTTGGTATGCAGATTTCTTTAAAAAGTTATATGACAGCTCTAGGGTTGCGGAAGGGAAAGCAGAGGTGGAACATAACTTGTCTAGACTTTCTTCTTTGCTGATAAGTATTTCCAGCAGGATTTTAAAAAATGCCATGTAATATATTTCTATTAATACTACATATTTGATATATTACAGCTAATTACCGTATTTTTCAGAGTATAAGACATACTTTTTTGCCCCTAAAAGAGAGGGATAATTTGGGTGCATCTTATACTCTGGATGTAGTTTTTTCAAAGCTTTTTTTTCAGAGCTAAAGAGGTGAGTGAAGAGTGAAGCGATCTTTGCAGGCTTCTTTCATTGCTTCTCTCTATCAGCTGTGATTTAGAAGCTTTTTCCCCCAGCCCTAACCAGAGGATAAAATAATGTGCTGAAGCTGCTCAGACTAAGGACGCTAGCCAGATGAATACCTGGTAGGCAGATTTCCCCCCCTATTTTCTTCCCCCAAAATTAAGGTGCGTCTTATACTTCGAAAAATACGGTAACATGCTTGCCAGGCCAAGACCATGATATTGCCCTCCCATTGACTTTGATAATACACAGAACAATAATCCAAAATAGGAACAAAGGTATATACATCCCAATATAAATCTATTGAATTTAGCACAGAGTTCATAAGCCTTGGGTAGTAGCACGGATGATTATCTGGATCTTTAAAAGCTATCAAGTGATACATAGATTACTTTTGGGATATATCAAAACATCATAAAGTAATCAAAAGAGAAGAAAGAATGGGAAACATACTTACTAGGAGAAAGCAAGCACCAATCATCACAGCTTTGATTTTTACATCAAGGTCCACAGGAATCTGAATGCCAAAGTTGGCTGTATTAGTAAATATGTTATTGACAAATCCAGACCAATACTTAGAAATCTTGCCAATAGTTGACATATCATTTAAAGATTTTACCTGCAGGAAAGGGGAAAAAAACCCAACATAGAAATTGTTTGGAAAACTTCAGCTGTGTATTCCTGACATATTTAAATAATTTCTCTAACTATGATGAGTCCTCCTGACACATTGTTGGTTAATAAAGTAACAAACTGAAATGGACTGAAGATTTTCTCTCTGGTTGGCGAAGGATATCCTGAGCATGCTAAGTGTTAGCATAAGTGAAGCTGAAGGCCAATGAAAATGGAATGCAGAGCAGGTGTGTGGGTGTGTGGGCTGCCCTTGTGGAACTAAGAGTTTTTCCTATGGTTTTGTGATTTGATGTTAATAGCATTGTTGTTTGTCAGCCATCCTGGATTATGATACATCAGATGGGAGGGCAACTGTTTAAAATAAATAAATAAATATTGGGATATAGACAATCTGTATTCCCAGGGCTGGATATAACTTCCAACTATACAGTCTGTGTTCTCTGTAGCCTTTTGGGCTGCACTACCAAAGTTTATTTCCCTGTATTTTAGAAACAAACCTGTAATAATGTGTATGCCTCAAACAGATGTAATTTAATTGAAAATGAAAAACAAAACAAATATCTCAAATCCCAGGAAAGCCAAAGAAATCATGGTCCAACCTATACATGCATGATATGGCATTGTCTCTGACAATTATATGGCATTGCCTCTGATTCTGCAGGCCTTAAGACTTGATTCTTTCCCCAAGCCTTTATGTCCAGGTGACTGGAGTCTCGAATGTTGTATTGCAGTGCATTTCAGTCTAGTTGACATTTCTGGCTGGCGTTTAAAGCATTATGTGGTTTTTTGTGTTTGTAATTGACTTTTCTAGTTATTCAAAGTCATTTTTGTTGATTTGGGTGATCAATAAATAAATGCATAGCATGGACCCACTTTTCCACATCTTAGTCCCCATAGTTCTTGCTGCTTAAAACCATTAAGTCTGAACTCAACTATCACCCCTCTTTTAAGTGATGGACAAGTAAGGGCAAGAATATTTCAAGTGATGGATACCTGGTGTGCCTAAGAATGCCATTTTCTTTTTTAAAAAAGCCTTTTTCAACTATGGCACTTCTGCAAATAGCATTCAAAGACTTTCTCTAACTGTCCCATTAGCAACATGGATAGGCCATATAGCAATTGTATTAATAAAACCATTGTTGGGCCAAATTTTCTGAATTTGGAACTATTTAAACTTTTGAACTAATGGCCATCTTGTAAAAGATAGTTGCAATAATTGATTTTACATTCACTGAAGAGGTAATTTCACTTAACTCTTCTATTCTGTATCTTGGCAGTGTTAGTGTAGGACCCCCCACATTCTAATTGTGTGTGTGAGAGATAGAGGGAGGGGGGGCTAACTTCCTGTTATTCACTTTTTCAAAAGTAGTATGCCATGTCTCTCAGCTGCTCTGCAAATAATGGAACTATTCAAGCTGACATTATTGATAATATATTGGTATGAATCACATACTGTGGAAAATGCCTTTACAGGCTTTCACGCATATGCCTATCTTCTAGGACAGTGATGGTTAACCTTTTTGCCACCGTGTGCCAAAAGCGGAGTGAGTGGGGTCACGCGCATGTGCACCCACACCCATAATGCATTCTGCCCCCCTCCCCGCCATGCATGTGCGCAAGCCTCACTCCGGTTGGCTCATTGGGCTGTTTTTTTGTCATCCACAGGCTTTCCTGAAGCCTGGGGAGGGTGAAAAATGGCCCAATGGGCCTTCCTGGAAATTTATTTCTGAACTTCTGGTAAGCCTGTTGGGTCCGTTTTTCGCCATCCACAGGCTCCGGAGGCTTTCCTGAAGCCTGGGAAGGGCGAAAACGGCCTCTCCTGTCCTCTGGAAGGTGAAAATCAGCTGGCCAGCACACACACGCATGCTGGAGATGACATAGGGCAATGCTTCATGTGCCCTCAGATATGTCTCCATGTGCACCTGTGGAACACATACCATAGATTTGCCATCAGTTTTAGGAACTATTAATGCTTCAAACAGAAGACAGGGAATATAAGAGTGACCTGCATAGAATTAGTAATTGAAATTGCATTTATGGACTGCAACTCAGGGTTTTCTTGAAACCAACATCGTCCAGAGGATGTAGGTATTACAACTCCCTCAGTGCCCAACAGGAGCATTCTAGATAACAAAACGCTGATTCATTTCTCGCTCTCTCTCAAACTTCTGCCTGACATTTCTGATGCAGTTTCTTATTACTGAAAACTCAAATAATGTTGCCAAAAGAACCTCAAAATCAACATCTCCAAAGCAACCGCATGTGATGTAAGGACCTGTGATCTTCAACACATCTTCATTATTCCCGTTCCTGATTGTAAATATTGGCAGCAGGGGGTCCCATTTCTGCACAACGTAGCCAATTGTGGTTCCAGGAGGTGACTGAACTTCTAACTGGTAGGCAATCAAAAATACAAGTAACAGCATATGAATAACATACCTGATGCATATATTCATTTTTTTCAATTGTTTTGTTTTATTCTTTAAATGGTACAGGCACAACATGGACATTCCTATCAAGCTTTGCATTCAGCCCTAAAGTGCTTCTAAAATTTGGGGCTGAATCATTATGTTTGGCTGCTTATTAAGCTTATTATCTTAACAATTAGGAAATCTCTTGAGGTCTTACAATGAAAACATAAAACTATAGTTAAAACTGAACAAATGAACGCCTCAATTAAAATACAATAATGTATGACTGAAGATGAAAACCAATAAATACACATGTTATACTAATTTAAAACTTTGCTAATTAATGTAATTTAGGTTAATTACATTATTTTTCCTAGTCCCATCCACCTTTCTTCTATCTCTTCTCAGTTTCTGGAAGAAGAAACTCCAGGACCAAGTGGGGTATTTTGCCATAAAGGTTCTTTTACTTTAAGGCATAATCTATTATTTATAATTAATCAGTGAATACCTGTTTGTTCCATTAATATGAAATATCTGGAATTTTCTTAGTATATTACGAGCTCTTTAGCCAATGTATATTCACCACACACACACACACACACACACACACACATATATATACATAGTTATATTTTCAATTTCTCTCCTTATATCATACATTCTTTCAAGATAGGGATGCTGTGTGAGGGACTTTGGTTTTATGCTATAATGTTGATGTTCTATAAATGCTACTATTGTTGCTGATAGTAATTATCATCACATCACTCCTTATGGGATAAGGCCCACATGTGGACTGCTGGGCACAGAAATTATGGAAGAAATAAAACTGGGAAAGAATATCTCTAGAGATTGGAAGGCTTGCAAGACATTTATGAGATTTTCTCTTTAATCCCACCCTTTAAAAACATTACTGTGTCGAACTGAATTGCTTTGAATTGAGTTTTTAATAGAATACACTTCCAAATTCAAAACAATTTCCTCATCAAAGTATGTTATAAATTCAAAGTAATGCAAAGATAGTTTTTTTTCAGCTGAAGAATCAGATGAGATGAGAATCAGGATCAGAACCAGAAAGTCCAGTTGCCTCTTGAAAAAAAGCATCTTTGGGACAACCGTGACTGGATGACTGAGATTCTCCATAGTCAAATTACTCTATAATTAAACTATTCTTAAACATTACAAACCTGTTGAAGATAGCATGGAAACCAACAGCTGCTACATCTTAAAGGTCTGTTCACAGTGATCACCTCTTGACCAGTATTGTCTGTGATTCTTATGGTGAAGGATCGTAATGGTGCGCAGAAGTTCCGATCAAAGAAACCATTTTCTTCCACAGCATAATAAACTCTTTGCCCCATGTGGTTTTTTATCTCATATTTACTGCAGCTTTCAGTTCCGAGTATAACTACAGTCAAAGGGATAGACGTTTTGAACAATGCTATATTTACATTTAGAGCTGAGCCAAATCTAAACTTTTTTTTACATTAGATGTCTCAACTACCCAATAGCCTACATAAAATGAGGTTATTTTATTAGCTTTGCATTCATTCCATTAGCACAAATCTCATTCCAGTTGTGTGAGTAGTTGATAGCAATAGCACTTAGACTTATATATTGCTTCACAGTGCTTTACAGCCCTCTCTAAGCAGTTTACAGAGTCAGGATATTGCCCCCAACAATCTGGCTCCTCATTTTATCCATCTTGGAAGGATGGAAGGCTGAGTCAACCTTGAGCCAAATTTCAGGCAGCCAGCAGTCAGCAGAAGTAGCCTGCATTACTGCATTCTAACCACTGCACCACCGTGCCTCCTATGATGTTCCTTATACAACAGACTGCAGCATAAGGATTATATTAGCATCAGATGGAACTCTGTAGCCTAATATTTTATTCTGCTAAATATCACATAGGATATAACTCTTTGAAATATACATGAGCTGATTCATTCAAGGAATGCACCAGAGTATTGAAATTTTTCAAGATTACTTGGTTTTAGTGAGAGAAAAGCATATAGTTAGTTCTGTAAGCAAACTTTGTGACAAAACCAACCACTTGCTTAAAACCTAACACAGGCGAAATGTTTTATGAACCAGAAGCAGACAAATTTAGCCATCTTCTATTTAGTGTAAGAATCCAGATTCCAAATACCTTCAAGAAGTTCCACTTGCTGGTGAATAATGATCTGATCCAACTGTTCAAAATTGAAGAGATAACTTGAGAACACTGAAAAATCTGAGAACAGTTAAAGAAGTTCATACTTATCAACTACCTTCATTGATAAATCAAACTGTTTTGCAGGATGCAATAGAAATTCAATAATGTGAATTATTTGAAGTAGAACTAAACCAAATCTGCATTGGAAGATTCACAGAATCTATTTGGGGGGGGAGGGAGAATATTTTGGAAATATGTACAGCATCTTTTCTGTAAGAATTCCGCTCATATATGATGTGAGGAAAATGAAATGGAATTAAGTAGAGTCAAACAGTAAGAAACCACAACGTCCTCCTATCGCCGCATTATTACTAGCTGGTAGTAACGAACAGGATCCTTGAGTCTCTAACTATTCTGATGGGGACTCTAATAAAGATCAGCCTGGTTTTTTTAAAGAAGAGCCGAGATGTTTATTATGCTTCGTACAATTCCCAGTGAAAACAATGTTACACCAGGAAAACCTTGGAGAAAAACCAAGAATATGCTGCACTGATAAATTACACATTAATTTTCTTCCATTTAAATTGGAAAGCAAGTAAAATATTGCACTGCACAATAATTTCAGTTCTTGAAATGACTCCTGGACCTCTAAAACAGGTGATCATTCAGAAGCAATACATTTTTTTCTTACAGGGCTGTGACATTTATCGGTAGTGGGAGGAGGGAGGAACTTATTATGCAGACCCAGAAACTTAATCAGAAAGAAGAGAGATATCTTTCACAACACTGTCCCTGACACAAACATTTTTGACATTGAACAAGTTTATTTTCCCTTCTTTCAAGATATGGAAAAATCCAAGTCCAAACCCTCATTATTTAATGATAGAGGGTTTTGGAATATGCTACACTGTTACCACTGAACAGGATTTCTAGCAACACTTTTCATGGAGTATTTGGAAGTGTTTGATCAAATTTGATAGCGCCAGGCACAGAGCCTTAGATCAAACTGCAGCGATGGTGTGACAGACGTTCTAAGGTTTCATAATTTGAATTTGATTTCACAAGTTAGGTCCAGCTGCAAATCAAAAGTTGTGCTTTGTAGAAAACTTCAAAACTAGCTTCTTTCATTCTGTAAATCTGAGCCTGGAGCAGAATATTAGATGGGTTAGACCACTTTTTTTTTTTTTGGCAGAAGAAGATAGATCATAACAAAATCATATAGTTCCTTAAACCTTTGCTCCTCCATCATAAATTTTGCAATAAGAACAAGGAAATAGTTATGTTGCTTCCTTAGAAAAAAAGAGTTTCAGAATCAACAACCGGCATTGGCAAACTTCAATCTTGCAAGATTTACTTTGCTATTTATAAGAACATCAGCCCAATCAGTGAGAGCCAGTTGTAAACTAATATTGGACTGTCTCTTTTGACAACTATTACATTACAGTTTCCTTGACATTTTGATGCATTTTTCTTCTGAACCTATTGTTTATGCCCTTTGGATTTTGTTTTAGTTTTCTTTAATCACTTTAATAAATTAGCTAGAAAAATTTGCTTGATTTGTTTGGCAACATTCACATTTGTTCCTGATTTTTTTTTTCCAGACTAGGAAAGCTACCGCATGAATTATAATCTCAATGGCTAGACACTTTTTTCCTCTTGAGCTATTTGGCTTCTTCAAAAATCCACAATTGACTGGATTCACAGATCATAACATGTCATAAAGCAAAATTTACAAACTCACATTTATTCAATTTGTTAAGCTAAAAGCAAATAAATCATAGTGTGATTGGTTAAGGCACCAGGCCAAAAATCGGGGGATTGTGAATTCTAATTCTTCCTTAGGCATGAAAGCTGACTGGGTGACTTATTTATTTATTTATTTATTTATTTTATTTGTCAACAAGTACAAGGAGACAAGAATCAGTATAGACATGGACACTTGAAAAAAATGGCACAAATAAATAGATATAAATAAATGAAACATAGCCATAAACACATAAAAAGAGTACATATAAATGGGGATAGTAGGACAGAGACAGTAGGCATGCTGTTGCTGTTATGCATGCCCCACTAGGGACCTCTTAAGAAACATGTAAAGTCCAAGGAAGACAGTTAAGGGTAAAAGGTATGGAGGTTAGAGAAACTAACAACAGGATCAGGTAGAGTGTTCCAGACATTTACAACTCTATTGCTGAAGTCGTATTTTCTG
>JANHFT010005645.1:65370-87005 GCA_032467955.1 Pseudoxenodon macrops
ACAAGTTACAGTCCTGCAGTCGTAAGTGGGAGGAGATGGTGATAGGAATAATGAGAAGTCTAATAGTAACAGTAATGTAGTCTTAGCAAGTAGTTTGACAGTGGTGAGGGAATTATTTGTTTAGCAGAGTGATGGCGTTCGGGGAAAAACTGTAACAGATGGAAATGTATCAAGGAGAGATTCAATCTAGTACTAAGGAGAAACTTCCTGACAGTGAAAATAATTAATCGGTGGAAAGGTTGCCTCCAAAAGCCGTGGGTGCTCCAACACTAAAGGTTTTTAAGAAGAGATTAGACAGACATTTATCTGGAATGGTATAGGGACTCTTGCTTGAGCAGGTAGTTGGACTAAAAAACCTCCAAGGTCCATTCCAACTCTATTATTCTGGATACCATGGTTAATGAAGAAAACAATCCAATGGAAACAAATCAACCCAAAATTCTGACTTGAAGCACAAATAACCAGGCTCAAATTATCCTTCTTTGACACATTGTGTTAAGACTCAACTCTCTGGAGAGAGAGAAACTTAATACTGGGAAAGGTAGGAAAAAAGAAGGTGAACTCAGTTCAATGAATGCACTGTTGGAATACTTGAAAGAACAGGTTAAGAATTGATCGTCATGGAGAATAAATTGTCATGGTGAACCAGTTTGCTCTAACGGTTAAGGTACCCAAGCTTGAAATCATTAGAGTGTGAATTCTAATCCCACTTTACACATGAAAAGCCAATTGGGTGATTTTGGGCCAAGTATTTTGCCCCAAGTAATGTTCAAAAATTCAATAATTTAAGATATCTAGAAGAACATACAGGGATATTTATCTTCCTAAAAATTCTGATAAAGATAGTGAAAAAGATAACCTAGTAGGGTGAGAAACCCTTAAGATAGCAGCTCTATACCTTTGCTCTTCAGCAGGTGAATATACGCTTGCCCAATCTGATATAAATCAGCACACACTGGGGAAGTAGATGTTGCTCTGAATGAAGCTAGCAGAATTATTACTGGATGCCTTAAACCTATCTCTTGAGATATCATCTAGCTGCCGTTGTCCTGTCTGCTGTTTGCAGAAAAGCAGAAGCATACAGAGAGAGGCTTAAATCATCTATATCTAGACAACGCTATCTCTCTGGCCTACAACCACCTCATCAGAGATTAAAATCTAGGAAAAGCTTCCTTGGGTTGATGGAAGACTTCAAACAATTTGAAAGCAGAGTAGACTATGGAAAGCTACAAAGAACCAACACTGGATAGGACCAACAGAGGAGCTGGCACCTTGTCTGGAGAAAGCTGGGAAGTATGGAAATTGATGAATAGACTGCGCCTGGGTACAAGAAGATTCAGAGACACTCTGAATAAGTTTGCTTTAGATTAAAAAGGAACAATTTCTTAACTGAAATACTTGTTTAACACTAGCCACCGATAATATTACAGTATTCAAATTCATACTGAATGTTTACAAGAGATGGTACATAAAGTGAAGGAAACTTGTTTGGGTCATTATTAAATACTTGTACTAATTAAATACTTAAATATTGTATTACAATATAAAGTTTACAAATGTGCTTAATATGCCACTATTAATAATAATTAATATTTAAACACTATTCATATACATAATTTTTATTATTTGGATACAGAAATTATAATGTTTGGTGATACTTACTTTTCTTCTTTGAGATAAGCTGAGGGCAGCAAAATCATTAAACAAGGATGAACTAGGTGAAGTAAGAGGATCTGCAAAACAAATTTTATTTTAAAAAAAACAACCAATGATTTTATTTATTTACATTCCACCTTTATTTTACAAATAACTCAAAGCAACAAACATAGTCAGCACATCTTTTTCTTCCTATTTACCTAACAACATCAACCCTGTGAAGTGAGTTGGGCTGAGCTGGCTTTCATGGATAAGGAGGAACTTGAATTCAGAGTCTTCTGCATTCTAGCCTGCTGCCATAACCACTAGACCAAAATGGCTCTTATCTTTCATGAGATGTACAAAATGAATTTATTACAATAGTAAAAATTTTCAAAAAGGACTAAATAAACTTCGACTGCAAGTTTATTCATAGCTAAAGGCTTTCCTCTTTAGTGTTGAGCCATATACATTTGTATATCTTAAAATATTTTTAAAATCCTAACTTCTCTTTTTCAAAATCTATATCAGGTGGCCCCCATCGTTCTGAATTATTATCTCACTTATTATAGTTCTTGCTGTCCATAGCAAATAATGAATACTTCACAATATAATCACAGTAATATGGCACATACTCTTGCCATAATTTATGGTAATTACTAAGTTACAAAACGTAACTTCTTGTCACAACAAGCTACCGTATTTTTCGGAGTATAAGACGCACTCCCCCCTCTTAAAAGAGGCTGATAATTTGGGTGCGTCTTATACTCCAAATGTAGTTTTTTCGAAGCTTTTTTTCAGACCTAACAAGGTGCTAACGATCGTCCAGGCTTTGCAGGCCTTTTTCATTGCTACTCCCTCCGAAGAACCTTTTTTTTCCAACCCTAACTAGGGGATAAAATAATGTGCTGAAGCTGACCAGATTAAGGACGCTAGCCAGATGAATACCTGGTAGGCAGATTTCCCCCCCTATTTTCCTCCCCAAAAACTAAGGTGCAGCTTATACTCAGGTACCGCTTATACTCTGAAAAATACGGTACATATTTGCTGATGCTTTATTTAAATTACATTTGTACATCAGTAATTGTATGACTTTTATTTATGGCATTCACTGAACAAATAAGAACATACTAGGCTGATATTTATGTTACAAATATACATATTTGTATAATACCTATATGCCATCTCCACATAGTATATTCAACAAACAGACAGAATGCAGCATACATAACAAAAACATTGCTATTAAGCAGGAGCAACGGAAATCAAGCCAATGATGATTAAAAGTGGGGCATTTCTATTTAATAGCTACCTAACTTGGAAAGGTCAGTTTCAATAAATACTAAAGACCTATCCAAAGGGACAAGCAGCAGAAAGAGAAGAGCAAGAAAGCTCTGCCTATTATATACTGTATGCTAGATTAGCTCTGATGGACACTAGCAAAACCCAGATAATCCAAATGGTGGGGGAACACTTGTCCCTTATCAATTGATTAAAAGCTAACTGTTTAAATTATTAGTTATTAAATGTTATTTAAAGAATACACTTTATTTATACTTTACTATAATATACTTTCACAACCTAAAAAAACACACAGATGCTGAACAATACATATCGAAAGAAAGTACTGTATGTCAGCTCATGGCATCAATGCATTCTAAAAGTCTGCTTTATATTTTGTGGTGTTCACAATCATTAAGTCAAAAGTTTATTTGCCTAATGTGTCTGTGCATGCTAATCCTTACACTTGCCAGCTTTATCTCCCTCCTCTCTTCTTTGGAAAAAGGAATTTGGATTACGCAATCCTGGAAAACAAACCTGTTGCCTCAAAGCATGAGCTAACATGTTATAATACTTTATGGCTTGCAATTACTAAGGTGGATAGTAAGCTAAATAGTTTTCTTGGAGGTTATCATCCATTCAGATAACATGTTGGAAAAGAAAATAGGATGAAGTGCAGCTTCTCACATAGAAATACAGCATTTTTTAATTGTTGTTTTCCAAAAAGTCTATACTTTAATATTAATTATGAATCAATATAATTTTCCTTCTCGCTCTGTGCGTATGTGTGTGTGTATGTGTGTGTGTTTAACTATCCACCTCATCATCACTTATTATTCTTGCCAGAGCAAGCCTACAGAACCCTGTATTTCAATAATTTGTGGAAAATATCATTTAAGAGCTTGGAAAATAAAGTAGCCTAATTTTCAGCTAGGATAGAAAGCTTGAATTCCCATGATCTGAAGCATGTTATGTTCCACTAATAATTTGAATATGACTCCAATATGGGTAACAGAAAAAGGATCAGCTCTGAGCTAGTTTTCCTCCATATATGCTGTAACACAATGCCAGACACGCTGGGCAGGCCATTTTGCAAGGATGCCAGACCATTGCATCCCCAAACAGGTCCTCTATGGTGAGCTGTCTCAAGGAAAGCGATCGCATGGGGGATAAAGGAAGCGATACAAAGTCACGTTGAAAGCCTCCTTCAAGTCCCTGGATATCGACACCACCTCCTGGGAAACCCTAGCACAAGATCAATCAACATGGCACACGCTGATCCACCGAGGCTGCCAGACATCTGAGGACAGAAGAACAACCATACCACAAGAGAAGCGAGCACTCCACAAAGCCAGAGCTGCAAATGTTGCAACAATGGTGCCCACACATGCCTGCCCAACATGTGGCGGAACATTTCGTGCCCATATAGGCCTTCCCAGCCACCTGCGGACACATCGTGGACAGCCCACAACCTGTTAGATGTCAAGGTCCTCTTCGAACACGATGGACGAACATCAACACAATGCCCATCACCGCAAGCCATCGCAGGCCACAAGAAGACTCCAGGTTGCGGAAGTTTGATCCAAGTGATCTAGGGATTGTTTAATAATAAGGCTCATACGCCAAATTAAATATTCAAAAAAATAACAAATCTGAAGCATGAAGCAATTATGTACCGTATTTTTCGGAGTATAAGACGCACCCGAGTATAAGATGCACCTTAGTTTTGGGGAGGAAAATAGGGGGGGAAATCTGTCTACAGGTATTCATCTGGGTAGCGTCCTTAGTCTGGTCAGCTTCAATACATTATTTTATCCCTTTGGTTAGGACTGAAAATGAAAAAAGCCTGCAAAGACTTAGGGCTGGAAAAAAAGCTTCTTCGGAGGGAATAGCAATGAAAAAAGCCTGCAAAGACTTAGGGCTGGAAAAAAAGCTTCTAAAGCACGGCTGATAGAGAGAAGCAATGAAAAAGGCCTGCAAAGACTTAGGGCTGGGAAAAAAGTTTCTTTGGAGGGAGTAGCAATGAAAAAAAGACTTAGGGCTGGAAAAAAGCTTCTAAATCACAGCTGATAGAGAGAAGCAATGAAAAAAGCCTGCAAAGACTTAGGACTGGGGAAAAAAAGCTTCGTCGGAGGGAGTAGCAATGAAAAAAAGCCTGCGAAACTGGGAAGATCGTTAGCGCCTCATTAGGGCTGAAAAAAAGCTTCGAAAAAGCTACATTCGGAGTATAAGACGCACCCAAATTTTCAGCCTCTTTTAGGAGAGGAAAAGTGTGTCTTATATTCTGAAAAATATGGTATATTGTTTTATTTAGTTTCCTAGTATGATTTTAATTGCTTATTTAGTACCCTATGACTATCACTAAATCAATGGTGGGATTCAAATTTTTTTACTACTGGTTCTATGGACATGGCTTAATGGGCGTGGCGTGGCTTTGTGGGTGTGGCTTGGTGGGCATGGCAGGGGAAGGTTACTGCAAAATCCCCATTCCCTCCACTAACCTGCTTTCCAGCTCCGTTCTCCTATGCAGGGCAACAAAAGAAGACCCAGCCAATCAACTGGGACTCAGGAGGCAGCGAATAGATGGGGGCGGGGCCAGTCAGAGGTGGTATTTGCCGGTTCTCAAAATTTCCACTACCAGTTGGTTCCTCAGAACCAGTCAGAACCATCTGAATATCACCTCTGCACTAAGTGTTGTATCTTATGATTCTTGATTAATGTCTTTTTATGTACACTGAGAGCTTATGCACCGAAGACAAATTCCTTGTGTGTCCAATCACACTTAGCCAATAAAGAATTCTATTCTATTCTATTCTATTCTATTCTATTCTATTCTATTCTACTCCACTCCACTCCACTCCACTGTATTCTAGCTGGCTTTTATATTACAAATTATTCAGATCAAACCTGATAATGGGAAGGAGTATATTACTTTAAAGCTTTAATATTGGCGGAGCAGTTCTCACTATTATTATTTAAAAGTGTGAGAAATTTATTACAATGTTATGGTTTTAAGAACATAACTTTTCTGATAGTTCCTGGACAGGCAAGGAAATTGCAGTTAAGGAGATGGCATGCTCATATTTTTTTCATATATTAGTATTTATTCCTGAAAGTGCCAGAAGTTTTTTTTTTTCCCTCAAGGAAAAAAAACAACCCAGTTGCCTTTTGAAAAAGCACCTTTGAGACAACTATAACCTGGATGACTGAGAATCTCCAGACATACCGCTAGAAGAGAATTTGCTTTCTGAAACACATAAGCAAATGGAGGGGGTATTTGCAAACTCTTTTAAGTTATACTTACTTTTTTAAAAAGTTTGCATCAGGGAAATATGTGTGTCAAGGAACAAAAACAGGATAGTTACAGTACATAAAAAAAAAATCCTTGAGCAATTTACATTCACAGACCTAAAGTTTAGCCTAAAGGAAATGTTAAGACATTTTAGTTAACCCAAATATAACACAACTGTTAACGTAAAGGGAAAACGCATGCAGAGTATATCCATATGATTCAAGATGCTATGAATGTAAATGGGTACACGTTGTTCTTTTTTTTAGGAAAAAAAAACTCTATAAAAAATGCTGGACTGCAATATTAATAAAGTTGCTAAAGTAACAAATAATGTTGAATAAAATACCTGGCACCCTATGGATTTCCATGAATCAGAGGTGGGTTCCTACTGGATTTGAACCGGTTCTATAGAGTAGGAAGTAAGCCGCTGGTGACGTCATGGAACCAGTTCTGGTCCATGGACAACGCCATCTTTTTTGGGGAATTTTTTGAAAAAAAATAATTCCAGTTTTTTTTCCTTCTGTGCATGCGCAGAAGCTGAGTCTCCGGCACTGTGCATACATCGCCATCTTGTTTTTGGCCATTCTTTGGTGTCATTTTGTATAATTCTTTTGCACTGCACAAAATTCTGGGAGTTGAAGTCCACACAGCTTAAAATTGCTGAGATTGAGAAACATTGGTCTCTTGGTTTAAACACAGCAAGTTAGGGTTATTTGCATAAAAATTAATATTTCCCAGGATTTGTGGGAGGAAAGCTGTGGTATGTCAGGATGGATTTCCCCCATTCCCTAAACTTTTATGAAACATAAATATTTCCTCTGACATAGATGTTTACCTTGGACAGAGGAAAATTATTGTTTCCTTGGCCTGAGCAGAATTAGGAATGTAGCTGAAATATGTAATTACATACTACAGCATTCAGATCTCTCCAACTCCTGCTAGCGCCAAAGAAGCACCATTTTGTCTGCTAAGAATAGAAAATAAAATGAAAAGGACCAGAAGTTAAAACATCTGGCCAAAGAATGTAAGAATCCACATATTCAAAAATAAGGAACATTTTAAATCAAAGGATAAAGAGCTTCAGGTCGGAGAGCCCATTGGATGTGAACAAGTAACATCTCTGCAGACCTTCACTGATTTTCACATTGCTCATAGCTGCTCTGAAAATAGGTTTTGTTGCATTTTGTGATTTATGATGAGTGTATTTTTATGATGACTATGATCATGATTTATCATTTGTTGCTTGTATGTACACTGAGAGCACATGCACCAAAGACAAATTCCTTGTGTGTCCAATCACACTTGGCCAATAAAGAATTCTATTCTATTCTATTCTATTCTATTCTATTCTATTCTATTCTATTATATTATATTATATTCTATTCTAGCTGGCTGTTAGTCATTTTGCTTTATTTCTTCCTCTCTTTTATTGTTCCTCTTCTTCCTTCCTTCTTTGATTAATAAAAAAAGGAATTCTGAAGACGAGTCCCAATGAAGATCAAGTCCTACAGACAAAAACAAGAAAGGTCTCACCATCATGTATATCAGCTGCCAGGAACTAGAATTATGTTCCAGATCAGGCTGTTTTTGACATCAAGATTCAGGAAGCCTAACATCTGAAGCCCCAGAAGGGGTAGAGTGGAGCAGCTGAAACCTCCATCTAATTCTCTATTGTAAGGCATAAGTTTAAAACAGTTTGGCAGATGGTTTACATTTCTTCCTGCATTAAATGCTTTGGAAAAAGGAAACTAAATGTAATAATAAATAAAAACATGGAATGGGACAAAGAAACATGAACATCAAGGGTCTATTAAAGTTGGAATGGTCCAACCTAACATTAGATTCATCTCCCTTGAGAAAGGATGTTTGGTGAGGGAATTATATAGAAAAGGAAGATGAGGCTAGAGTTAGTATAAGATTTGGTCTGAGAATTCAAAGTGTGTGAAAGAGGAAAAGAGATAAGTTCAATACCGTTTTTATTTCAAAAGAGGATGTCTTTTAAAAAACAAAACCAGGCTAAAAACACATGTTCGTATTAAACCCAAGAACCAGATCCTTCCCATATTTTAAATGTTCAATTACCGTAAGTCTTTAAAAGATCAGCCTGGAAATATAGGATCAATGTGAAACAAATGTATATATTTTTAACAGTTTTTACACTGCCTTTCCAATGAAAATTTTCCAGATTTACGGTAGTTTACAACAGGGAAGAGCAGAGGATCCATTTGCTTTTGCCGAGTGTAATGAAACATATGTAAACTATTCACTATAACTGAAAAAAAATGGCCTATCAAATGAAAGGTTATATATGAATTTGTGCAAGCTGCATCTAAGGATCCAGTTCAAAAACTGACCTTTTGTGTTACACTTAATATAAGTCAGGGAATATTGGTTCCTCGGTAAGCTTTGTTCCTAAGCCTCTCAGCTATCAGAATCATTCAGCCCAGACAGAGAAGGTTCTTATTATGGGATTTGCAGCCGAAACATGTTTTCCTAATGGAGTGATTTACAATTTGAGGTGTCAGAATGATTGTTATCATGGGCAGCTGATGCTCATTTGATTGTTTCAAGCATTCTGTAGGTTCTTTTTTTTCTTTTTTCAGCAAAGATAATGTAAAAGTAAAGACCAGTATAGGAATTGTGGGGGTGTTTATTTATTTTTTCTTTCCCAAAATGATTTTTCTCTTTATTCTTACCTTATTCCAATGGTAGGCTTGCTTTTGACAAATAATCAGTAAGAGAGAATAAAATTGCTTAGGTTTTGGAGGGTCTCTGTGTGCAGTAAAAGAAACTGCTTGTCTACAAAACCAAGGATAACAAATTGAAGTAGCAAATCTCTTTGCAACATAAAAAGGTCCGTCTTCTGAAGGAAAGACCAAACATTATGATTAAAATGGAGAAGAAGGGGTAAAAAAGTTGTGTGATAGGGAAAGGGGTTCATAGCAAAAACAAAAAAAATTATGTTTGTGAAATCATACCAGACATTTTCAATATTTCTCCAAAATAGTTAAAAAATAATGCTTCCTTTTTATGTTTTCAGAACACGTTTACTGCTTACAAGGTAGAAGGATCGAAGAAGATTATCTCCTTGACAATGGCTTCCCTGGCTGAGTTAGATTTCTAAAAATCTTTGGCACTCACAAAAAGCTCCATTGTGAAGGAGCACACAGAGCAATAATACACTGTCTCTCATTTCAGCCATATTCCTGTTTTCTTCACTAAACTTGGTTCAAGACCTATTATGTTGACAGTCTATTCTATAAGACAACTACTGCTTCCAAAGGATTCCAGATCATATTACCTGCCAGTTTTCTACATTAAGATTCATTCACACCTGGGATCAAATAGCTTCAATAGAGACTTACATAGGAATTCAGTCAATCATATCCTAAACTAAACTGCAAAAGGAAATGATCATAGCTTGGTAAATGTACCAGATTTAACACTTGATATCTACAATTAAAAGATTGTGATGAGAAAAGAAAGAGTTGTCAATACTTGGCTAAATGGGAGAGCATAATGTGTTTTTCATGTACGTTCATATCCATATATAACATTTTAGCTGCTTTAGGCGCAGCTCTTTTGGTGCTTCCTACCTAGGCCAACTACCCCAGTCTGTTTTCCGTATGTGCAAATGCTAATTTAATTGCAAATGTAATAGAAGGAAGAAGTTATGTAGCAAAAGAAAGTGTGGCTATCTGAATTTCCAAGAACACTACTGGATTATATATAGACCTACTAGTTTTGAGAGTCATTTTGATGTAGGGGTTAAAGACAGCAGGGTAAAAAACCTGGAAGACACTGAGTTCTAGTTCAGGTTTAGGAACAAAGACAACTTGGTGATTTTGGCCTAGCCAGATTTTTTAAGCCCTGGAAAGAAGGCAGTGGCAAATCATTTCTGAAAGTGTTGCTGAGAAATAAATTTGCCTGTAATTCAGAATTGGAAGATATATGCATACGCGCGCACACACACACACACAGCACCAAGTATTTGGAAACAAACCTTGTAGATGACCATATCCTCCTGCTTACTTTTTAAATTTATCCACCTCTATCTTACAAAAAAGTAAAGATAAGTGTCATATTAATATTATCTATTCTGGGGGATTAAAGATAGGATGAAAAAACATTCTATCCACTGTGGACCATTAGCTTTTGGCCTTCTCATGATGTACTCTTAAAGTGTCAACTATCTTTACTGGTTTCTAAAAGGTTGGGGACTTTTATGTCTGAGTTTGGACTAAATTTTGATTGTTCTTCTTTTCTGGGAAATGTTGACTATTTATCCAGTTCTCACTGGATGTTTTATTCTCATTGCAATTCTGTCTTTGCATCTCAGGAATTTGTATCCCAATGGGGCTGTATCAGCAACTAGATGTCCTGAAGTGTTTATAAACATTAGTTAGCACTCCAAAAGATTGTCAGCTCTTCCTGAAAGGCCAACATCTAGCACTATCTCATAGATCATCTTTATATAATCTAATCATGTGATTTTCTTGATAAAATTCAGCTTTGTTTTATCATTGCTTTCTCCTGCTCAGTGTGAAATTATGCTTTTCTCATTGTCACCAATGAATATCTATCACCATCTATATCTCTGTTGCTCAAATTAGGTGCCTGTTAGTATTACAACATGGGATACCTGTTGAAATGTTAACTGTAGTTGAGATATATTATATATGCTGCATTACTAAAATCTATACAGAAAGTTATCAAAAATTGAGACAAGATTAGCGTTTCAGGACTTGTTACTGAGAAATCCATGTTGATTTTTAATAATTATTCCATTGTTTCCAAAGGGCTTAAAGATCCCTCTTTATGATATGCTTAGAATGTCAAATGTGTGCTGAATGAATGATTGTAAGTTGAGAACTATCTGGATTCTCTCCCAAATTTGTATTTTTTATGTATTCTCTGTATTCTTATGGTTACCAAAGAATATCATATAGGCATAGCTGTTTTGTAAATAATGTAGGGTTAATATCCAACACATGGTTTTCCACGAAAAAAATCACATGTTTTATTTCTGATAGAAAATTATCTCTTTTATTGCATAGTTTCCTATGAAATTACGTAATTAACTTTCACAAGTTTTTCCTATCAAAGCCATCTCTGATTTGATTTTAAAAGCTGGGACTAATGACCAGTGACCTGAAGTACTGAGGCTCCTGAAGACTTTTCCTTGGAGATAATTGGTATTCTTTCACCAGAATGTCTTTCTACTGGAGGATCAGCACTTTCACACAATTCTTCACAATCACTTTCACACAATCCTTCAGTTTATAAATTACAGGATTGCAGCCAGAAATTCTTGGCTAATAATAGCAGCAAAGCATACAAGTACCAGTATATAATTTTCAAAAAGCAAAACTTCAGAAATATGAACTTTAAACCAGTACCAAATATCAAATTCAATTCCCCCTAAACTATTCTGGGTAATCTCTTCCATTTGGCTTTATTTATTTGGATGTGAGAAAATATGTTTCATAAAATACCTTTAAAGCAGGGCTGGGCAATTTTTTTATGAGTTGATTTTTTAAAATAATACCTGTAGTCACAGATTCAGGTAATGATATGATGACATCACTGGAGGGAATGACAAAACTCTGAAATTTGGGTGACTTTTTTATTATTCTAGAGGCAACGTTATTAAACTAATATAGATCGCATAAGCCTATTGCATGAAAAATGCCTCTGTTGATTTTGTTCTCTGTTCTGCAATCTCCGCATAAAGTTATATTTCAGCACAGAAGTTTAGAGAGGTCCAAGGATTGTAAAAAAATACCCCATAGGAAACTAGCTGATACTCTTGACTTAAACAGTTGGGTTATTTGCATTTTTCTTTTTTGTGCTTTTAAAAAATTGAGTAATGAACTTTACAAGTACAAAACTAGGTTTTATATTTTTATTTCACCATTTTTTTGTGAGTTCAGAGAATTTGTGGGAGGAGATGGGTGATAGAAATGATGAGAAGATTAATAGTAATAGTAAGGCAGTCTTAGTAAATAGTTTGACAGTAGCGAGGGAATCATTTGTTTAGCAGTGTGATGGCGTTCGGTGAAAAGTTGTCTTGGTGTGCAGTGCTCTATAGCGTCCTTTTGAGGGTAGGAATTGAAACAATTTATGTCCAGGATGTGAGGGGTCAATAAATATTTTCATGGCCCTCTGAGAGATAGTAAAGGGCAGGGAGGATGATGACAAAGTAGAACTTAGGGATTTTGATTGTCATGTCTGGCATGCAATATTGCAGTGAACATGATCTCTAATAAACCTATATACCTTTATCAACAAATAGAACCAAGAATCATTTCTATCTAGAATTTCAAGTTGTTGGCAGTCTGATAGCTGTACTGGAATTTGAAGCTATTTCTTTTTTAAAAGGTTTCCTACCACAATGCTATGTTTTCCTTTTTGTAGCAAACAACTTGTCAAATTCATCTAAAAGGATAAAATTCAATTTTTTTGGCCTCGGGGTTCATGGGCGTGGCTTGGTGGGTGTGGCTTGGTGGGGGATCATGTGACTGGGCGGGCATGGCCAACTTTTTTTTACTTTTTTTAGCATTTTAACTACCGTTCTCCTGAACCAGTAGTAAAAAAAACGCTTAAATTTTTTTTGGAAAGGTTCCAATGATCAGCTGTGAAAATCAGTTGTGCTGCATGATCATGGGAACCTTTTTTTAAACTTTTAAAAAGCATTTATTACTACCAGTTCAGGTGAACCACCCCGAACTGGGAGCATTTCACCCCTTGTAAAAGGTATTATTACCATGAGCAGTGTGACTTGCCTGTATTTTGCCTTCTCTGATTCTTTTCCTCCATCTGGTATGTATAGTAACTTCACTGATGTTAGTCTGTTTAAAGAAGTATTGCAGATAGTCTAGTAGTAATTGTAAATGTTTCCCCATTATTTTAATTTTTGCTAGCTGCATTTATTTCAAAGAACTCACTCACTGCTTGTACAGCATGTTCTTGATAGTTTATCATGAAAGGGATAAAAATCTTTGTTTGGAGCTGAAATCAGGACTTCTTGCAAAACATAAAGAAGAAAATCTTTAAAATAACAATTAACAGTTTATTGCAAATTTTCTTAGTAGCTATAGCTAATGCACTATTTATGTTGGCAATTAACTGAAATGAAGAACTAGGTCACAGTGATAATTTAACCATAGATTTCAAATGGCAGGGCAAAACAAGAGCAAATGTTTAAATCCTACATACTAATCGTAATGAATTTTAGAGAAGGAAAACTTTTTGCTTGGTTTTCATCTTCTGTAATGTCATAAAAAGGATTATGGTCTGAAAATTGCTTTTTCTGAGTTCTGGAATTTCTAAGAGAATCAGCTGACCATTGGCTTTTACTCTACCAAATATTTATTGACTCAGGTTTGCAGTTTAATCTCCATAATGATTATTCTTTTAAGCTTACCCCAACTTTAAATGCAACGCGCAGCCATTTGTCAAAGCTAAAGACAAAAAGATCTGCTAACAACTTCTTGTGTCTCTGTGCAATGTAAAGATAGATGTTTTGGACTTTATATTCCTATAATCACCAAGCAATATGGTAAGGAAATGGAAATTAGATTTAAAAAAACATAGAGAGCAAACCAGGTTCCTGCACTAAAGGGACAGTCATTCAGGACTGACTTTAGAGATAGACAAGCAGGACCTGTGCCCTAGAGACCAAATTTAAGGAAGCAGTGATGAGTAAATGCCCAATAAGCATGCATGCTGCAATAGTTTATGGCAGAGGAAAAACAAACATCTAACTATTTTCACACATGCCTTCCTTATGATTGTGCAGATCATATAATTTATAATTATATTTCTTCTCTAATTATACTGTAATTATATATCTCTGCTTCTAATCAGATGTATTTTTGTTAAAATAAAAATTACCAAAACATGCTTTTAGTGCCTAGAGTTACCAAATTCCTTAAGTACTAGAGTTCTTTTCAGCCTTTTGACAGAGATCAAGTGTAGATCAATCATGAATACTTGGAAGAATCAGAAATCATTTTTGAAAGTAAAAAGTTGAGTGATGTGAAAGAACATCAGAGACATTCTTTGTCCAAATGATTGTTTAAGGTTTAAGGCTGCAACAGGAATTTGGTTAAAAAAATTAAAATAGTTCAATGGCAAAACACATGCTTTCGATGCTGAAAATCCATGTTTCTAATTGTTAATTCATTTATTTTTATCCTGCCTTTATTGGTAATCCAAGGCAGCATAATCATAATATTATTCCCTCCTATTTTCCTCACAACAATAATCCTGTGAGGTGAGTTGGGCTGAGAAAGGATGATGGGCCCATGATCACTGATCAGGCTTGCATGCCTAAAGTGGGACTAGAACTCATGATGTCCTGGCTTCTAGGCCAGCACCTTAACCACTACACCAAATTGACTCTTGATTCTAATTTCATGCAATTACCGCAAAAGGTTCTGCTAGGTTGAGCTAAATAATAAATAAATAATAATAAAACCAACCAAAAGCCATGAAAGAAATCTAAGTTAGGACAAAAAACTAAATTAAATCTTAAGGACAAGATCAAGATGATGGACTGAGGAAGAAATCAATAGCCAATAAAATATGATAACAAATGTTATGAACACATGCTTGAACTTAAAACTGCACTGGTACTCAAGAAAAAATTAACTAGAGGTCCCTATTAATACCCTTATGCAGAAGGACCAATAACAACTGGATACAAGAGACACAGGACACTGACCTGTGTTAAAATATCCAAATATGGAAACAGACAGCAAAAAGGTCAACCAGAAGTCATGGGAACTGGGTTCTAGCAATATCAGGACTCCAGAGAATTCTCTGCAGGAAGTCCCAAGACCACTAATTTTCAGGACTTAGCTTAGCATTGTTTCATTTGGAGTATGGACTCCAAACTAAGAGTCTGCCAACAGTGTGTTAAGAATGGATAATGATTTACTCTTAGCTTATCAAGATTTCTATTCTTGTTGCATCCACAATTGTAATTCTACTGACTCATCACAATTGCCCACATTAAAATTGTGTCATTCTACAGTTCTATTACAAATGCAAACTACATTAAAAAAAAAAAAGGTCTACATCTCTTTTTTTTAAAACAAACAAACAAAGTATTGGGAAGATTTAATGACATAATGGTAGCTCGATTAGGACATCAAAATTAATTTCAGTTTCCCTGAGGTGTTGTATTTTAATTAACAATTCCATGATCTTACTCTATTAATTAGCATACTGAAAGAATAATAAGTTTCAGATGAGTTTAATTGTAATAAAGCATTTCATCTCCTAAAAATAATAATAAAAGGAATTAAAAGTCTCCATCCAATTTATTTTCTGCATTTAATAGCAATGTTTAGAGACACTATTGAATGTAGCTGCAGAGTAATCTTTTTTAATTCATAAAAGTTTTATTTTTGGTGCTTAATTCCTTTCAAATATCTTCCTGATGGCATGTTGATGATATTATTCTCTTCCCCTGCAGTAGTTATTTCTGCTAGACATCACATCAGTTCATTCCTCATAATGTTTTCTCTGCCATTAAGGCAGATAACAAAAAGAAGCTGTATGGTCTGTTAAGGAACCTTTTGGACTGATCAGCTCAACTGGATGTTTTCCATTAACATTCCACCAGAATGAATAGCAGGTTCAGATGTTGCTGATGCATTCCCAGCACAGCAGGTTCACTATTTCTAAAGATACCTGGGAAATTCAGTGGTCAGTAAGCAACTGATAAATTACCAGGCAAATCCCTGAACATTTCCCCCCCTAAGTACAAGGAACAGGATTGCCCATTAAATACTGTGAAATGCACAAGAGACAAACCTATCTCCTTAATTTATCTCTGAATGTGTCCTGTTATTTCTTTTTTCCCCATGTGTAACCCACAGGGAAAAGTTGCTGCGGTCAGCAAGATTTTCAGATCTGATCAGGAATTTTTGAATAAACAAGCAGAAATACTGGAACATATCCTGCTCCCATTTATTGGGAGGAGGAGGAGGGGAGGAGAGTTTTTTCCCCATTATAGGGCAATTGAACTTAACCACCAAGTGAAAGAAATACATTTATGAAAGAGACAGGTAAAAATGTTGACAGAACAAAAATTGTCCTGAACAAATGTTGTGTGTTTGTTCTTATTCTATTAAGTGCATTTAATAGAAAAAAGAAGGCAGAAGAAAGGATAAAACTGGTCATTTTATTTTGTAAGTTTTCGCTTACTGACAATAGATGTTACTCAATGTGGTATTTTTCATGTACTTTTTGAACAGTTTATTGTTGCAAGCCATGGCAGATGTCACCGATGTTTCCCTATTTGAATCACGCTCCCTCTTGAATTTCTCTCATCCTAAATGACAACATGAAGGAACATGGTTGCCTGAAAGCTTCAGGTGCTGCAACAAGACCAAAAACACTGAAATGAGTTTCCAAGACTCAAGATATACATTTTTCCCCAATAAGGTTGGAGCATAAGCATGTACATTCCATATATACCAGGAGTGGGTTTTAACTTACCTCACCGCCGGTTTGCTTCCTCCCACGCTGCATGGCCATGCCTCGTGCACAATGCACAGTGCAAAAAAAGGTACCAAAAATTACCCAAAAAAAGGCCAAAAATAAGATGGCGATGCATGCACAGTGCCGGAAACTCAGGTTCTGTGCATGCGCAGAAGAAGAAAAAACCTGGGGGGGAAAAAAACATTTTTTTCCAAAAAAATATCAAAAAGAAAGATGGCGGCATCCATGAACCAGAACCAGTTCCGTGACGTCACCAGCAGCTTACTACCTACTCTATAGAACCAGTCCAAACTGGTAGGAACCCACCTCTGATATATACGTAAATAGGATCTGTTTACAGAGGAACATTTGGCCAAGGTCTCGCTCTCTTGTTTTGTCATATGGAACTTATTGCTATGACCTACTTTGTATTTGAAGTATTTGACCTACTTCTAATTCCTCAAACCTTTGTTTCTGCCTCTGAAACTAATTTTTGTGTCCTAACTATTGGAGTGGCATGGGGCTTTGCTACACTTTGGATCAATTAAAATTCACTATTCTTTTTCTATCTATTTAAGACACAACACAGGCAGTTATTCTGCTCTTAGCACAAAATTTTAAACAGAGGATAAAAACATAAAACGCAATAGAAACATAAATACTGATCAAGCCGTATGTGTGAATGGTGACCATTCTTTCTCCAAAAAAGCCTTTAAAGTTCTGCCTTTTACGAACACCAATAAGGAAGGTATTAATCTAATCTCGAGGACAGAGTATTCTATAAAGGCTGCTAGAAAAACTTTGCTTGTCCAACCTTGGCTACTTCATCTCTCTTGCATGTTTCAAAAAATAATTTCTACAATTCATGGAAGTCATGAGGCTCAGTGGCTATTAGATTTGATTGCAGTGTAGTTCTTGGTTACTTCCATCTATTAGCGACTAGTGGCTTGCCTGTGCAGTCAGTTGCCACCGTGAGAACCAACTGGCTCATATTTAAATGATGGTCCACTAAGACACCAAGATCCCTCTCACAATTATTACTGTTCAGCCAGATACTGCCCATTCCATACCTGTGCATTTGGTTTTTTTTCTTGTTTTTCTCACCATTGAACAACATCTTCGATAGGGCCCACTGCTCAAGTCTGTTAATATCCTTCTGAATCTTGAGTCTGTTTTCCAAAGCATTGTCAACTAATACCATTTCCATGACTGGAAATAAATCCAGACTGAAATGGGTTTATAAAATCTGCTTCTTTGAGAGCGCTTTGTAACTCACAGCACACAATTTTAGCATATTTATTTTATTTATTTTATTTATGATCAGTGGGCTGCAAAGTAACTGTAACAGTAAGAACAAAACCCATTTAAAGAAGCACATACAAACTCAAATACAGGCTCCAATACAATAAGAAGAACAAAACCACCTGCCAAAATGATACAAAACCTATCTTTTTCCACTTTTCAAAAGTCATGGAAGGGCAGAGGAGGAACCAATTCATTTCTTTTAATTTTATTGGAAAGAGTAAGTAGAGAAACAAGGAAAGGAAAGTAGATGATTTGTGGGTAAAATGATGCACATGTTGTTCCCAGAATTTCAGCAATCCAGAGATCAAAAAATAGATGACAGACAACAGACAGACAGACAGACAATGTGGAGTTGTAGTATCTATGCTAATAATATTAAATTGCATCCTTCTAACATAATATGTTTTAAGGTGAGGAAAAAATGCATGCATCACTGCATGAATATTTTCACCCTTATTCTGGAGCATTGTGTTTCTTAATATCAGTGGTTCAAGGGAATTTGATACTGCCTTTCTGATGGTTTGTCAGCCACAGGGTCATGAAAACTATCTTTTGCTCCACCTCTTCAGAATCCTACCCCAGGAAACTCTATGAAATAGTTATGAACTGAACCAGTTAGTAGTTGTATTATTTAGACTGGCTCTGCAATTTAAACATGGGCATCTAAAGGAATATTTGTGGGGTTTTTTCTTTCTCTCTCCCTCTCTGTATTAAGTGATATTCCATGGTTAATGGCACCAAACAAATATGTACATTTGTATTGCTGCTTCTAATAGATGACTATAAATTTAAATCATTGAATTTGTCATTTGTCAAATCATTGGCTACACTAAACTAAAATTTGATTGGATTGAAAATGTTACTGCAGTTAAAATAAATAACTTCATTGTGATTTACCTGAAATGGTATAAAATTTCCTGCTTGAGAAGGGGTTTTGGACTAAAAGACCTGCAAGTTCCCTGTTATTCTGTTATTATAATTATAAGTAATAATGCATCCTTCTGCCGCAGGAAATATTACAACCTAGTGGCAACTTTTGGGGATAAGCTTGAGAAGTTAGTCTTGTGGTCCTGTGTTCTCCAATGCTTGACTGAAGGATGAAATAGCCATAATCAGCCTTTTTTGTGCTTCTTCATCAGTGACAATGTGGAACACAGCAGAATCAAAAATAGATTGAACAACCCTTTTGCAATTCAGATGACTAGTAAATATACTCAAGGCCTGAAGAATAGTATGTGTGTGTGTTTGTGCGTGCAAGTACACACACACACAATTCTTTAGGCCTTGAGTATATACCATATTTTTTGGAGTATAAGAAACACTTTTTTCCTCCCTAAAAGAGGTTAGAAATTTGGGTGTGTCTTATACTCCGAATGTAGCTTTGTCGAAGCTTTTTTCCAGCCCTAACGAGGTGCTAGCGATCTTCCCGGCTTTGCAGGCTTTTTTCATTGCTTCTCTTTATCAGCTGTACTTTAGAAGCTTTTTTTCAGTCCTAACCAGAGAATAAAATAATGTGCTGAAGCTGACCAGATAAGGATGGTCAGCTAGCCAGATGAATACCTGGTAGGCAGATTGTTTTCCTATTTTGCTCCCAAAAAACTAAGGTGCACTTATACTCCAGTGCATCTTATACTCTGAAAAATATGGTATATTTGGTATATGGTATATGGTATATAAATGTAACACATTTGACAAGGTATATTTGGAATAAAATATGCATATACATACTTTTGCTGGCTGCGCTAAACTTCTTTTTTATTTGTCAGTATCCCTGAGCTGTTTCCAAAATGACAGACAGAGACCTACTATGTTTTCTCTTAGAAATATGATAGGAGATCACCAAATATCACTCTAATATAGAAGTAACAATACCTTGGGCTTCTGATGGAGAACTCAAGCAAATATAGCTTCCAGCATTTGGAAGTAGTTTCTAAATTTGGCATTTACAAAAGAAAAGAAAATTAAAATAAAATAGAAGGACATCGTTGATATTTTATGCAATTTTCTTTCTTTCTAAGTGATACATAGAATTTATACCACTTCACAATGGAGATGATTATAGCTGCTAGATAAGGAGACCTCCTGGGAAACTAAAAAAAAATATCAATAGCAGTGTTTAACTACATGAACCTTATTTGCATTATTAGCTCTGCTGTGCGGTACCCTCAGAAAGCTAATGGCATGATTTTGAAGAAGCTTTTTAGATTATGGATAAGTAAATAACCTTCAGGGTTCCCATTGACCACACAACTCATTTCAAATTTTGCACATTATAGTTATGAAAACTATTTTTTGTTTACTTTTACATTTTACATGGTATGCAAATGTGTTAGATGTATTCTTTCTATCCTGATTTGGTGCTTGCTCTATTTTAATGGGCACATACAGTGGAGGGAAGCATAATAAAAGTTTTCTTGGACATTGAGAACCAAGGAGACAATCCTGGAAGTTCATAGGATGAGATGCAGAGTATAGAGATAGTCAAAGCTTAGAAATCTGGGGAACAAATTCAGACAGTATCCTTGGCATAGAAATATAAAGAATAGCTACTGCAATCATTGTTTCAACTGCTTGGTTTTTGACATAAGCTCTTAAGCTTCACTAATGAACTAAGGATTCTGTTCTTTTGCAGAGCTTGACATCCCAGGCTAATATTCTTATTTTTGTTAATCCTCAAATTTTTTGTTAGTCCTCAATACAGCAACTGTTATCTCCTCTTGCACTTTGAGTGTGGGAAGCTTTTCAAAAGCAGAGATTGAATACCATCAAGTCACTCCCAGAAGTTTACTGTCATTTAAATCAGCACCATACAACAGCTATAAATGCATATATAATATGCATATAAAAATATAAATGTGTATGAAGAATTGTTGCAGTACATCTAGTTTAATGAAAAGAAGGACTAGGGGTGACATGATAGCAATTTTCCAATATTTGAGGAGATGCCACAAAGAAGAGGGGTGAACCTATTCCCCAAAGCACTTGAAGGCAGGACAAGAAACTTATCAAGGACAAAACCAACATAACAGTTAGGAGAAATTTCCTGTCAGTCAGAACAATGAATCAGTCGAATGACTTGCCTCCAGAACAGTGGTGTGTTTCAAAAAGTTTTACTACCGGTGCTGTGGGCGTACTAGGTGGTCATGACATGGCTTGGTGGCCGTAGCAGGGGAAGGATACTGTAAAATCTCCATTCCCATCCCACTCCAGAGGAAGGATACTTCAAAATCCCCATTTCTTCCCGATCAACTGGGACTCGGGAGGCAGAGAATAGATGGGGGCGGGGCCTGTCAGAGGTGATATTTACCGGTTCTTCGAACTGCTCAAATTTTCTGCTACCGGTTCTCCAGAACTGGTCAGAACCTGCTGAAACCTACCTCTGCTCCAGAAGGGTGCCTCAACACTGGAGGTTTTTAAGAAGAGATTGGACAACCATTTGTCTGAAATGGTATAGGGTCTCTTGCTTGAGCAGGGGCTTGTACTAGAAGACTCCCAAAGTCCCTTCCAACTCTGTTGTTCTGTTATTCATATAAATTATATATTTATATATAATACAAGTAGAAGGCTATAGTGTTGTACAAACATACAGTAATAATGGGGTCTGTGAAAGAACCAACTTTTAAGGGAT
>JANHFT010005645.1:90564-101455 GCA_032467955.1 Pseudoxenodon macrops
ACCAGTTTACCAAACTGCTCAGAAAGTTAACAACCGGTTCTCCCGAAGTGGTGCGAACTGGCTGAATCCCACCACTGACCTCAAGCTATCTATCCCTGAATAAGACTTAATTCTCCCTAATTTCTTTAGATAAATGTTTCTTAACTTCATGACAGCTGGGGATTATGGAAGCTGAAGTCCAGACATTCTAAAATTACCAAGTTGAAAAACACTACTTTAGATCAGGAGTTTTCCCAGTATGCATTTTAAAAATGTAATCATTTTCATTCATATTTATGTAAATTGGTCTAGGAGACAATTTTTTGGGAGTGAAGTGTGTGCATTTCTAATACTGAAATCAGAATGTTGTACTAGTGAAAGAGGGGAATTATGTTACTTGTAAAACTCTCCTTAGTGACCTTCAGAAATGTAATAAAAGCATTAAATATCAGTTTTCTATTTATAGTATCTGTATGGGTTATTGTTTTGTGTTAGTTGCCAAAAATTAATGGTATAGTTTCCACAGGTTTGATGAAGGATATACATGAAAAGGTTCAAGCCCAAAATAGGCACCTTACACACAAAGAGACATATCTTCTTCTTGGTCAAAGGTCTCCTCTCAAAAATTGAGTATCTCCACTAACCCATAACATTTGCATTTTATTGTCCAACCCATTGCAGTCTTCTGCCACCACTCCCCAAATTCAAAACATCCTCTGACTTTCAAGATATTACCATAATTGCCTTATGCTTATTTTGGTACCAAGGTTTCCATAGGTTTTGAAAGCAGCAGACAAGTTTATGAAGTATAGGACAGTTCATGCAGGATGGGTTGTGGATTGTTTTGCTGCCCATTTGCTAAGGATTGCACCTTGCACGTGCGCACACAGCAATAAAAAATAGCTTCTGTGCATGCGCAGAAGCAAAATCCAAAATGGTGGCATCCACGGAGACACTGAAGGAACTGTCTTGGTGACATCATCGGCGAGTTACTACCAATTCTAAAGAACCAGTTAGAACTGGTAGGAACCCACCTCTGAGTTCATGTAACTAATACAACTTCATAATCTAATGTCAGATTGCATCCAGATCCATTCAAGGTTTGGGTTATCACTTTTAAAGCCCTTTATGTCATGGGTCCAAATTACCTCAGGGAACTGTCTTACAGATTGGTCTGTCCCACTAACACCGCAGAAGGGAAATCATTAGTCAAGAATTCTGACTGGTGGGGTCCAGGAGAAGAAATAACTTTTTCTGCTGTGTCTCCTAATTTCTGCAACATAATGCCTTCCAAAGGAGATCCGCACCCACTCTTTTGTTAATTTTAAATAAAATTTAATGTTAATATTTATTATTATATTATTTTCCTGTTTTATCTTGTTGCTTTTACTTGGTTGTAAGCTGCCTAGAGCGGCCTTTTGGTGAGATTGGTGGCATATGAATGTAATAAATAAATCAAATAAAAAATAGTTTTTGGCCCTCAGCTGATTTAAGGCGATTAATCTCATCAAGCAGTCATCCCACAATGCTTTATAGAAGACCTGGTTGTACAGATAAGTAAGGATTGGAAATTCCTTTCTGAAAACCAGAGAAACCCACAGAGGCTGATACAGTATTATTTGCCAGTGTAAACACAATGACTGTTCCTTCCAGCAACTAAAATGATCTTGGAAATAAATATGCATGCCTCTCGTGATGTTATTTCAAGAAATTTCTTGTCCCTAAGAAGAAATGCAATCTATGAAGAATCAGGGTCAGCAAATCCTTATTTCCATTGATCCAAAGCAGCTGTAAAATAGGAGAGCTAAACGGTGGGCGGTGGGAGATATTTCGTACCAGCATGATGCCTTCATGGCTATAAAGAAAAAGAGGATGGCAAACACGTGCATGAGAATGTTAAGAAATTAAAATAAGCAGAATAAAAGGAATAAACAATGAAAACCACTTTTCCATCTTCAGAGAGAATAAGAATCAAGGAGATCAAAGCACAATTGCTTATTTTACTAGTTGTCCAGCCAATCAGTTCCATTTTCCGCAACAACTGAATAAACACATATCCTTCAAATGAATGCTTTGTAGGGCCACCTGCACCCAACTCAACACTGAACCTAAGTGACATTTTAAACATTCTCATGAGAAGTCTATTTCTTTCTCATAAAATAGGATATAGTATTCCAACAAATGATTGAAACACATGTAGTATTTTTCAAGCGGGTTATTGCAGTTCAAGATGTATTTCTTTTCCAACCATGTTTTCAGAACTTCTCAAAGACTCAGCTCATGCAATTTGAAAGACAGGGAAAGAATGTTGCTTTTTGATAGGATTCCCCATGAATAGGAAAATAGAAAGTGTTATCTTACAGACATCCAATAATTGCAGAGATTTGTAGAACTGCAGGGGCTTTACCCTATAGCATATTCCAGAAGCATTATAAAAACGTAATTCTGATACATTTTGTTCTGGGCATGAGGATGAGAATGGGAATAGGAAAATTACAGGAAGAAAGAAGCTGCTATGCTAATGTGCAAATGATTCATAAAGCTAGGACTATTTTATATCAAGTTTAAATATTTGTCCATCTATCGCATGTGTAGCCTTGTCAAGCTACGTATCCTCCAGCTGGAAACACAGCTTCCAGAATTCCTCCTCAGCATAGCCAGTAAGTATGTATTTACACTTTCAAAATCTGGAAGACAGCTGAATAGAGAATGCTGTAAATTTTCATATAGAGGCTTTTTTCAGCCATAGCGGGTGATACCTAGGTGGTAATCCATTTTAAAGGGAAAAAATCCACTGTCTTGACTTTGAAGAAGTAAGATGGGAAGGGTATTGATGCCTTTGAGCTTTATTGTGGGAAAGACCCCTGAGGATATTATGGACAACCGAGAAAATAAACCGATGAATATTGAACAAATCCACCCAGAGTTCTCCTTTGAGGCACAAATGACCAGGCTCACATTATCTAATTTTGGACACATTATGCAAAGATCTAGCTCTTTGGAGAAGGCTGTAGTCTCAGAAAGGTGTAAGGAAAGAGAAACAGAGAACAACAAATAGCAGGTTGAATGGACTGAGTTACAGTGCTGATGAGTTTGCAGTGATCGTCAGGGAGAAAAATCTATTTATGTCATCACCAGGAGATGAAAGCAACTCAATGGCACATAATCAATATGTGAATCAATCCAACCAATGTCACTGGACCTTAAAATGGCAGATTAATCTACACTTTGTTGTTGTTGTTGCTAGTCGCAAAGTTGTGTCCAACCCATCACGACCCCATGGACAACATTCCTCCAGGCCTTCCTGTTCTCTACCATCCCCCGGAGTCCATTTAAACTCACACCGACTGCTTCAGTGACTCCATCCAGCCACCTCATTCTCTGTCATGTCCTTCTTCTTTTGCCCTCAATCTTTCCCAGGATTAGGCTCTTCTCCAGTGAGTTCTTCCTTCTCATTAGGTGGCCAAAGTATTTGAGTTTCATCTTCAGGATCTGGCCTTTTAAAGAGCAGTCAAGATTGATCTCCTCTAGGGCTGACCAGTTTGATCACCTTGCAGTCCAAGAGACTCACAGGAGTCTTCTCCATCACCATAGTTCAAAGGTCTCAATTCTTTGGTGCTCAGCCTTCCTTATGGTCCAACTTTCACAGCCATACATTGCAACTTGAAAAACCATAGCCTTGACTATAGGTACTTTTGTTGGCAGGGTGATGTCTCTGCTTTTTGTATGCTGTCTAGATTTGACATAGCTTTCCTCCCCAGGTAATCTACACTACAAAGAACTTGTGGGACCCCTATAGCTTAGTAGCACCAAGGACAAGACTACTAAAGCCACTGTTAGAACTTACAATAAAGGTAGAAAAAGCTTCAGTAATCAGTTTAGCAAAATGTCATAATATCAAACAAGTTATCAATAAGCCAGGAAAATAAACAGAATTGCATTCACCAACTTTTTCCAAGAGCAACTAATCCCTAGGTAAGGTAGGCAAAGTTTGAAACTAGATATGCTTTCTTAAGCAAATGCAAATACTTTATCCATATCCTAAGGACAATATATTAGTCTAATTTTGAATAAATGTACACATGTTAGTTAACTGGGATTCTTGCATTACAATGGAATTTACTTTACAACAGTTTGAACTATTCTGCTCTTTTCATCTTTGTAACCATATTGCTATGTCTTTTTTCCAAACACTTCTTTTATGCACACATATCTCCTCTAGAACTTTTTACAAGAATAATATATAGCAAGTGTCACATATAGCTTTACTTTTTTATTTATGTTTGTAAAGGATCTTATAGGAAATAAAAGACAAATCTAAAGAGAAAGAGAAAAAAGAAAATGTGCAAAAAAAGAAAAGAAGGAATCTAAAGTTATGAAATATAATTAATTCCAACCACTTCAACAAATAATTACAATCTTATAATCTTCACTCCCACTTAGATGTTATACAAATTCCTCCCTGAGTTTACGTCTTTTTAAATACTCAAACTCATAAATCAAATGATTTTTTTCTTCTTTTAGCAAAAAGTCTATGTAAGTTGTTCAGTGTTTCCGTGTTTTATTTTTGCCTTTGATTCATTTTGTCATTTCAGCAAATTCTTGAATCCATTCCAATCCATTCCTCCATTGTGGGAATTTAATTGTTCTTCCATTTCTGAACACACAATAATCTTGCTTGTACTTATACAAAATCAATCTGTATGAGTCTTTATTATGTTTGACATTTTTTACACCTAGATGCCATCGGGCAGCGTGATGGCTCAGTAATTAAAATGCTGGGTTTGTTGGCATGTAAATGTGAATAGATAAATCGATACCACTTCAGTGGGGAGGAAACAGCACTTTATGACATATGCTGGCCACATGACCACAGAGCCATCTTTGGCTAGTGCCTATTCATGGGCCTTGAAACAGAGATGAGGGCTGCCCCCATAGTCAGCAACAACTAATGGGGTAAAATCCACAAGGACTCCTTTTCTCATTGGTCAGCCATTGGTTTTTGTGATCAATATATATTTCCTCTGTACTTTACAACTGATGGGCCTATATTACAGCAAAACAATAAATATGTCTTGAATTTAGTGCTGCTGAATTAAATGTCATTTATGGGAGCTTTATTTTATTCTCACAACAATATACTGACACCGAAGAAATCCCATGAAAAGAAGAAAAATGTAAAAATAATGAGAATTTTACATGAAAAGCTTTTTAAATTTTGCTTTATTTCAGGTTATTTTTAATAATTTCTTTATTGCATTTATAATAATGACAGAAAAAGAAGAAAAAGAGAGAAAGAGAATTTTTTCTAGTGGTTAAGGCATCAAGCTAGAAACAGGAGAATGTGAGGTCTAGTACTGCCTTGGCCATGAAAACCAGCTGGATGATTTTGTCCCACTCACTCAGTCCAACCCAGATCACAATGTTGTTATTGTGTAAAAATAGGAGAAAGGAGGAATATATGTTCATTGTCTTGAGTTATTTATTAAAAAAAAATGAGTGGGATTAAAAAAACAAAAGAAACAAGACACAAAAATGCATACATTTCACTTAAAATGAGTGAAAACATACAATAACAAAAAAAGAGGTATAATACATAGTTGCAATAAACAGTTACAAATCTATACATAATTATAGTACATGCTTTGCTCGCATGGGAACGAAGCTGAAGGCACCAGCCTGAAGATGACGAGTGAGACCTCGGCGAAATGTCGCCAAGATACTTTCAATCTTACACGGGAAATGACCCGAATACGCCAAGACTTGCATACCTATACTCGTGAAAACCTACAAAAACAATTATAGTACACACACACACACACACACACACACACACACACACACATACATATATATATACATATATATAACTGTAATTGTTCATTGTAATTCTATTCTTTTTCAGGTAATGAGATTGCATGCTTCAGTAAGACACAGAAGATTAGAGATAAATGGATCGATTGAATGAATGTGTTTATAAGTATTTGAATAAGAGAGCAAAGTTTCTTTGTTTACAAATGCTAGGTGTAATCTAACCATGGCAAATTTGCTACTTATAATACAATTCAGTTGGACAATAAAGCTGTATAGCATGGTCATGTCTAGGTGCAGAAACTTACCTTACTGAGGCATGGGTACAATATAATTTGTTTCATTAAGCACCTTGCATTACCTAAAACGCTTGCTTGGCAGCTCCACTAGCTGGAAGAGGATTCTACATGGGTGCAATGCATGCAGAGAAGTTTCTTCTAGTACATGGAATTTAAGGAAGCATTAAAACAAAGTAATAGCATTTCCTCATCTTTGCTGTATGAAGCTGCTTCAAATGAATGTTTGTTGAAGTCAGCTTTGCATAGTCCTAGGCCATGGTCTTCAACTTAGAATTGACTTTAAAGGGCATGCATCATGGTCTAATTCTTGGATTCCCTTCTTTTTGATCTTGCCTCAAGAGGAGTTCTGGAGTATGCAAAACCTTGCACATTGTTTTGTGAGCTTTTGCTGTATCCCTAATAAGGATATCAGTATATAGTGTATATATGTACCGTATATGTACATCACATTAGAGTGACTGCATGGGGTACAACGTATCTGGTCAGACCAATAATTGTGGTAGGAAAAGGTGTTAGAGATTTTCATGGTGTTTTAAAATCTATCGACTCTCACTGCAATGGATGACTTGGTCTTCATTGAATCTGTAGGAGAACTCAATAAGAAGATGATTTTTTCATAAAAGACTCAACCACATATAAAAAATGTTATTTTGAAAGCAGATATAATTTTTTGGTGTGTGTGTGTGTGTGAGAGAGAGAGAGAGACAGACAGACAGACAGACAGACAGAAAGAGAGAGAGAGAAACTGGTAGATTTAAATAGAAAATATATAACTCCAGCAATTATAGCAAGATCATATCTAACACAAAAAAAATCTACAATAAGTACATTGCAAAGTCAGTTTGAAGCATTTTTATCCTTCTGCCATCTTGTGTGACAAGCTTTATGTATATTTTATTTGTATGCAAGTGAAAGGCATTTTATTGTGTCCCAAAGGATAAAGTATTAAGGATCATTTGCTTCCTGCTGTGTGTCCTGTCATAATTTTTTAGAAGACTGGCAAGACTAACAACTAATCAGTATGTTAATATACTGCTTGATATAGGATATTCAAGTCCACTTTATCCAAGGCTTCTTTAATACATTCTTAATGTAATTTTTAGCTGGGATGGCAGAGGGAACTTTTTTTTTGAGAAGATAAATTGCTATCCAGATGCCAGAAATGGAACTAAGACTGTCTGTCAGTAGGTGAAGGGGGTGGGAGGGAGAAGTCAGCATTAGAAGGAGGAAAAAAGCCTTTATGTTCCTCACTGAAAGCCCCCAATTAATAATTTGTTATATCAATATCGTAACATGAAAAACAATTTTGGGAGAATCTGAGAATTAAATCGACTTGCTGACAAGTAAATAGCTGGCAGAATCTTTTGAAAATGATGGCGGAAAAGTCAATTGTCAAAAGCCCTTACAGGTTTCTCCAAAACGATTCTATTCATTCCTTATCCTGCACTACATTGTATGTTTCCTTTTCCTCTAATGCTAAGGGAGAGCTGGAGAGGGAAAATACTAGGTAGAAACAGTTGTTTACAGCTCTGACATATAAAAAGCCTAAATTTCATTAGTCGTTTTATAACAGGCAGGTTCTTTTCGATGTATCCTCCCTGCCACTCAAATTGGGTTTGAAAATGATTTCTGAGTGTTTGCACAGCATGCCAATTCATGATTATGCAGAAGGTTAGTGGATTTAAACAGTGATGATCCAATAACATGAAGCAGTACACAGAATGTGTTGTGCAAGCCTTCCCATAAAAAGCAAAATTACTAAAATTAGTTTTTCTTTAAAAAAGAAATTGCTTCTCCCCAAATAGAGAGGGACTGACCGCTTAGCAGGTAGCTGTACACCTACTTCAATAATAAAAGCCAACAAACAGATATGAACAATATTCATTCTGTTCGGTGCATAATAATCAGGAAACTCTTATTGCCATTAGCAAGATAACAATCCAGAGTGTTGACGTGCCCTGAATTTGCCAGTTTGAATTTATTGAATAATAAGCAGGGAAGTTTCCCTGGAAAAGACCAGTCGATTTGAGAGGAAAGGCAACACAAGAGAGGAAGTAATGTAGCATTATATACCAGGCATTAAACTATCTATACAGAGGTAACTGGACAAATGGTAACATGAGTGTTAAAATATAAAAGAGCACACAAATAGAAGATTTGGTCTAAGATCGCTACACCCATCAAAAGGAGTAGGTGGCTGAAGATGTTTTAAAGCAGATAACTGAAGCCTCAAAATTATGGTCGGTTTGATAAGCGATCCAGGCATCTGTGGGAAAACTAATGTTATGAAACATAATGTTTATATGTGTGTGCATGTACATGCACACATATGCACACGCATGCAGAGAAAGAGAGAGAGAGAGAGAAACTTTCATTCAAAGGGTTGATGTGGACATTAGTGGATCAACTATCTTGGATTTGATATTTACTAACAGAGGGCTTAACTGAGTTATTGGTTTTTAACAAGAATTTTAGTTAAAAACCAACCATAGATTTTGGAAAGACAGATTTTAATAATTAAAGACAATAATAATAATAATAAAATTCTAGCAGATATCTAGAGAATTTTTAATAGGCATCTTACAAAGAAGTGGAAGCTAATAAAGGTTGAAAATGAAAATTTATAGAAATCAAAGGAAGGATTAATCTTAAATCTTTAAAATTAAAGATTTAGCTTGAAGGGCTTCCTTAGGAACAGCAAAGGAACAGCCATTGGTCCCTCTGCCAGCAAAAATGAAGCTCAGCAGGGCTGCACGTGGGCCTTCCAAGTTCTATTTTCGGCTGCAATGGCCTCCTGCAACTCTCTGCCAGTGAAAATGGATCTCTGTTTTCATTGGCAGAGCACCTGAACCACCACAGGCTCCCCTGACATGAATGACATTGAGCTGTCCACAACCACCCTGTCCACGCTCACCCCAGCCTCCCAAGGTCAAATACAAGCCTGATGCGGCCTTCAATGAAATTGAGTTTGTTACCCCTGATATAGATCAATAACAAACAAAATAGGAGACGGTGGTGTTCAATAAGGACACAGCAAAGGATCTCCTAGCTGATTTGAATGCCTTCAGTCCCTCAAGTTCTAAAAAAACTTAAGAGCTGTCAGATGTCTATCAATTATCTCTGAGGAGTCCTGGACAACTAGATAAGAGAATTGGAGATGGACAAATGGAAAAGGAGGAAGAAAAAAAGGATGAACCAAGATTGATTATCATTGAGCCTAACATTAACATCTGGAAAGATCTTAGAACATACTGTATAATTAATCAAACCATTTGTAAGTATATTGAAAACAATGCTGTGATTGCTAACAATCAGCATGGCTGTGTAATCTATGACCTCCATAAAATACATTCTATTTTGTAGCATAGCTGTCAAAAATAAGTCATGTGAAACAAATATTTTCTCCTTTGCCAAGGTAATAGTTAAAGTGTGGGCAGATACCACTCAATAAAGTGAATCCACAACTAACTAGTTAACCACATGGTGGGAATTAGCATTAGTGGAGTTTATTGAATTGAATAGGGTTGAGTTGAATAGAAAGGAAAGGGGAAGCATGGGAGGAATGATAGGAATCTGTTTTGGACCAAGCATCATTCAACATTTTTTATTACTGACCCAAAAAACAGAATAATGGCGCTGCTTGTCAATCTGTAGATGATGTAAAAAGATTTGGCCAACACCGAACATGCCAGAATAAAATTGCAATCTAATCTGGACCACTTGGATGAATGGGCTGGTAGAAATAAGATGTTCTTCAACAGAGACAAATATAAGCTATTACATACAAAAAGAAAAGTATAGCACACCTCTACAGAAGGTCCAAAGGAAGAGCAATGCTTTAGCCTGACTCTGAAAAGATATTGAAGTGAGTGGTGTACATATTTCTTTGTGGAGATGTCCCACTGAGGAGACTTCTCTCATACTATTTAAATTGTTAAAAATGGGAAGCCAGAATATATGAGAAAATGAATAGAGAAGGTTATTTTGCAAATAAGACACAAACTGTTGAACCTTCAAGAGCAGGAAATAAGCAACTATCTTTCACTGACTTGAAATATATGAGGAAGAGGTTTAGGTTTTAAATCTTGGCACAACAACATGTGAATGTATGTATCCAGATTCTGGGTTAGGCAATAAATCAACTTCTTATGTCGCCTTCAGAATATAGAGTGGAGAAAGAGTACAATTGTCATATCTACTACAAAGCATGTAGTCTGTAGCTTCACTTCATTTTGTGGTCCTTTGAAGTAAGGTCTCCAGGAACCAAGGGCACACAGACCCACAGATACAGACATATAAGAAGAAATATTCCACTGTCATCTTACTGTTTTACCATATACTTGCAATCAATATGATCAATGATTGCTTATAATTTTGAATATTGGGAATGTGTTGTTTTGAGATGAAATCATTGTAGAAATATCTATTTCAACTCCCACAGAAGTAAGTACCATTTCAGTATTGCGAGATGGGTTGCTTAAGAAACATTGCCCCTGTGGACCATTTGATTTTACTCATGCAATTTTTAAATTTTTAGCAATACAGTTTTGCCTAGGTTTTGCATTACAATCAGCTGCAAACAGTCCAGATATACGATACAGCTATTGTACCTCCAGACATGTAAATGGTTTTGAACTACTTCATGTATTCAGTCACATTTATACACAGCCATTCATCTTTGGTGAAGACTATAATTACACTGGAGTGCATCCAATAAATGAACCTTTCTGTTTATCTATCTATCTATCTATCTATCTATCTATCTATCTATCTATCTATCTATCTATCTATCTATCTATCTA
>JANHFT010005645.1:112308-123116 GCA_032467955.1 Pseudoxenodon macrops
ATTTATTTATTTATTTATTTATTTATTTATTTATTTATTTATTTATTTATTTATTTATTTATTTATTTATTTATTGAGAAGATTGTCCCTGAACCAAACACATGAAAAAAGGGAAAGGGATGAAAATCTTTTCAAACCTCACTAGCATATCGACTAATCAAAGACTTTCTTTTTAGCTCTTATTTCTAGTACATATGATAAACATGTTATGCAATGTTTTCAACTTTTCAAATTCTAATGTCATCTTGTACACAAAGAATTTAGGATAAAAGACACAATTTTGCTTAACATTACCATTTACTCTCACTATATTATTTTTGCAAGGCAGACATAAATTTCCCATAAAATATTAGGTGAGATTTGAACTTTTTATTTATTTATATTTGTTTATTTTCAACAAGCATGTATTAGATAACAGATATAAGTATAAGCATAATTATGAATACATGAAATGGATACAAATAAAAGGGAACATTAGGACAGGGATGGTAGGCACGCTGGTGCGCTTTAACAGTTAAATGCTCTGGCTGTTATGGTATCAGATTTTAATTTATCTCCCATTAGGTTTCAAATTAAATCAAAATATATATTTCTTTCCAACTACTCATAAAGTAGAAGCTTTCTACCAGCAAGTCTTGAATTGGCAGCAGTCCTTAAATACTGCAAAACCACAATGTATGAGATGGAACCATAACTCATAAATAATATGGGCTGTGAAAAATCTGTAGGGACTTCCAAGCTACTAATGGTAACTATTATATAAAGTAAGACACAGTAAAAATCTGTGGAAATTTTCCACAATATAGAGCAAGGTTCAAAGTGCTAATGTCCTTGAATTTACTTTATAAATTGATTACATCACATAATATGCCAATCAGTAAGTAACTTGGATGCCTGAATGAGATTATAATTCCATTGGGTTTATATCCCTTTGGAGTGTTGACGAAGACCAATGGCTGCTTAGTAACAACTGTGTTGTAAAATATTTAATGTCTTTCAGTGCTACTTGCTGGTGAGTGTCTATTTCAAAGCCACAATTGCTGGCTACGTTTCAGACTTCACCTGTCTGACTTCAAACACTAGGTGCATTAGCTAATCAATGGTTAAATAAGATGCCAAGAGCAATCTAAATAATGTAGCAGCCAGTCAATACAACAGTCAAAAGTGATATAAACAGCCAAGATTTATACTTTACAAACAAAAGAGAATATGAAATGGCTCCTGTGTTTAATATTACAGAAATCAGTATCCTAGAAGTTACTGATATTAATAGACCTTCCTAACACTAATAACTGCACATGGCATTCTGAATTACAAGGGGATTATCTTGCTTTGGAATAATCTTTCTAAAATGTATATCTGAAATTGGAATAAATCAATCTGAGAAAATAATTCCAGTCTTTGAAAACATATTTACAGTAGAGCAGTACTTTATGTAATATAAAACTTTAGCATCCTTTTCATGTCCTTACTTATTTTTAAAATTCTCTTTCTTCCATCACTTCATGTTCATTGCTGTGATATATTGATGTGTGATTGTTATTAACTTATTATGGTTTATTTCATTATATGTTAATTCTATTGTAGGTGATGACATATACTTGCTTATACAGGGGTGGTTCTAACTTACCTCACTACCGGTTCACTGCCTTCTGTGCTGCGTGGCCGCATGTGCGCTTTGCATGCCTGCACTTTGCACACGTGTGCATGCGCAGTACAAACAAATCCAAAAAAGGCCGAAAACAAGATGGCAATGCAAGCACAGTGCCGGAAACTTGACTTCTGCGCATGTGCAGAAGAAATAAAAAAAATCGATTCATAAAGAAACTTCAAAAAGAAGCAACAATCCAAAGCAAACTGCACACACACAGCTGCAAGCACAATGACAAGGGACACAATAGGATCTCTGTGCTTTAACACAAGATTCAGCACTACAGTTGAGTATTCTGTTTTCAATGTCAAAATATTAAGTGGATACCAGAAGAGATATTCCTATGTATTTGGCTGTATGTTATTTTATGTTATTTTGTATATTAATAACTACTTTGTTTGATTGATGAGTTTCTTTTTATTCCTCAGAAATAAAAGCTATAGTCCAATCCATACATGTTAAAATAATATATAAACACAGTGTAAATATTTGTATATCCAGGACTGTTGAACAGAGCTGAGAGATTAAATCAGTTTAGCTAATTTGAAAAGAATTAGTAGGAGAACAAAGACTGCTGAATTCACAGTTATAAGGTCTTAGGAATAGGAATGCTTGTCTAAGTAACTAGAAAATGTAGTATAAAATTCATGATGAGTTCTGCTAATAGAAAGAGACAAGACATTCAGCTTCAATTATATTTACAGATGGAAAATCACCTACAGAAAATCAAAACTGATGATTATTTGAGCCAATGAATCAGCAGCCAACCTCAACCAACTGGCAACAAAAAACACAGTCAGACTACCTGCTAGTTTGGGGCACATTTGGGGATTCAGGATGGAGATCATTTCCTTCTCATCTTGTAGCTGAATGAGCATGCTTGAACATCTGCTGCTTCACTGAGGCAGGGTCATGAAAAGGCAAAATGAGAATAAGAATTGTTCTTTTACAGTAGCAGACAGCAATGTGGAATTTCATGTCAGCACTGCTGCTTGCTGGTGTTGTTTATAATATGTTGTTTATAAAATGACAAAGGTCATTTATGTAAAGTATAAAGAGTGTGGGTCCTAAAACACTGTCTTGGGGGACACTGCTGTTAACAGGTGCAGGGTTTGATTGGGTGCTCCCTATTTTGGCTACTTGTTGCCTGTTTGACAGGAACTCAGCTATTCACTAATGCAGGGATCCAGAGATGCCATAAGATCTTAGTTTTAGAAGTAATTTGTCATGTACCACTGAATCAAAGACTTTGCAGACGTCTATGTAAATTGCGTCTATTGCTTTACCCTGGTTGAGTTGTGTAGTCCATATGTTTTTTCAGTATAGAAGTTGCATATTACAGGACAATTTTTTTTCCTGAAACCAAATTATTTGTTAGAGAGTATGTTGTTTGTCTCTAAGTGGAGGATAATGGATTGGTTTATGATTGATTCCATGACTTTGCAGGTGATGCAACAAAAAAGATTGGTCTGTAATTTTCAACTAGGCTGGGATCACCCTTTTTGAAGATAGGGATGACCGTGGCTAGTGACCATAGGTTGGGCAAGGAACCGGTCCTGAAAGATTGTTCATAGACTATGCTTAGGGGTTCTGCTATGGGAGTGAAAAGCTTTTTTAAGAAGTAGGTACGTAATCCATTAGGTCCAATAGATAGAGATGGTTTCAGGCTGGGTTGTGCCTTTTCAATGTTATCTTCTGTAAAATCAATATATAGTAGATAAATCCATCCCCATCATGTAATCTATTTAAATAGGATCCCATGCATAAAGTACTTTGAAACTAAGAATTGTTGCCGTTTGACATTTTCTGAATATGGCTATAGTATTGCCAGTAATGTTTGTTTATGGATCCAAGAACATGCAAGATTTCATTCAGTGTAAGAGACTAAAATATTTTTGTAGAGAAACCATTTTAAACTGTAGTGGACTATAGTCAAAGCCGAATAAAATTGCTGAAATTGTTCTCTGAAGCAATATTATATTCAATCAAACATAAAATGTGTATGAAAATATGTGCAGCATCTGTCCTACATTAATATTATGCAAGCTTTTCTCATGTTTATGACTCATGATAATAATCGGTTGGAGGTTGATTCATTTCACATTTCTAAATAAAGCATTTTTGTCCTTTGAAATATGTATAATCAGAAAATGATAAAAGTTACCTGAACAAGATAGCACCAAGAAATGAAAAGGGCACAAAATAGCACCTTCCTATGTGAATATATCAAAGGATGAATAATCTGTTCCCTTATCATATTCCAAAATCAACAATTGATTGTAGTGCAGCATTGTAAGTAAAGATTAAACTACTCCAACGCTCTGGTCTACAGGTATGCCACAGTGAATTATGGTACTCGCATAATTTATAGGAAGACGTAGGTTGACCTGCTAAGGGAACCGACTGTTAATCAGTGTATTTGCACAGATCAATCTTTGATACTTATATTCACAGATCTTGTTTACTTGGCCATATTAGAGAGCAGACGGGTTTCTTGGAATGGATTCTTAGAAATGATGGATGTAATTGTCAAAACTGCCAAGGTCAATGTATAACATCCAGAAACAGAAGTAACTCATTTTGAGCACCTTCCATTTATCATTCATGCAATTTGACCTGCAGTTTTCTCTGTAATAACAGAGTATGAAGGAACAACTGCTGTGTTCATTCCTCTATGCTCCTGTGGACTTCTAAGTACCATAGAGGTCACAGCCTTTCCATAAGACCATTTATACATAACTTCTATTTCCAGCTAGGCTGAAACTATTGGAAGGAACTTGAAATTAATAAGGAATGAATTACTTCTGAATCTACACATGAAAAATATTGAAATGTAGCAGAAATTTAAAATGCATAATTACTTTTCCACTGTTTTTTTCTTCCAATTTAGTGGGCATTTATTTCCTTCTGTGATTCATTTCGCATTCTCTCCCTCCGTCCATTCCTTCATATTGTTGTCTTTTCAAGAATTAATGGAACACAAAGATTTGGCATTACCCACAAGGGAGGAATGGTTGGTTGAGATGATGGGACTTGCGAGATAGTAAAATTGACTTCATAGATCAGACAACCCTTCCCTTTATCTATGTTATTCCTAACTTGAAAACCTGAAGTATTTATTTATTTTCGTGAAGCATGTATTAGATAACAGATATAAGTATAAACATGATTATGAATACATGAAGAGATACAAATAAAAAGGAATATTAGGACAGGTACGGTAGGCACACTGGTGCGCTTATGCATATCTCTTAAAGATCTCTTAGGAATAGAGTGAGGTTGACAGTAGACAGTCTAAGGTTAAAGTTTTGGGGAAGAAACCACAGAGTCAGGTAGTGCATTCCAGGCATTGACAATTCTGTTACTGAAGTCGTGTTTTCTGCAATCACGTTTGGAGCAGTTTACCATAAGTTTGCATCTATTGTGTGCTCGTGTATTGTAGTTGAAGCTGAAGTATTAATTGACAGGTAGGAGGACATTGTAGCAGATAATTTTATGCGCTACACTTAGGTCATATTGAACACAGAGATTTAAGTTGTCTAAACCCAATATTTCAGGTCAGGTGGTATAAAGTATTTTGTTGCGAGTAGAGGAGTGGAGGACTCTTCTATATGGCCCCTGGGTGCGATACTTGATTTGGATATCCAGAGAAGGCAGGAAAGAAAAGCAATCAATCTTCCAACATCAAGAGAGCAACCACAGTCAAGAAAAACAATACATTAAACAGTAGAAATGGGGGGAAATGGAGGTTCAGAACATATCTATTTTAGTACATCTGCTAATTTCAATCCAAAACTGTAACTAACAAATATTTAGCATGCTTCTGCTTAATTGTTATTCATTCCTAGAGTACCCTGAACAGTGAAGCAACTGCCAGAATTAATTTGGAGCAAGTCAAAGCGTTGAAATTTTTGAAGCTTGATAGCTAATCAATCCAAGAGGGAGGAAAGTATCTTCTTACAATTACTAAATCTTGATTATCAAAAACCTGTCATTTTGCATCTTGGTCTGTTGCCTAAGTCATAACAGAACACAGTTCTGGGTTAGCATCACAGTTCGCCATCAGTCAGAGCTTTGGAAACAATCCAGTAGCAAGTCTCAAAAGACAAGAAAAGGTCTGTTTGCTTAGAATGTTTTAATAATCCGTATCATATGAACTTGGATATTAAAACTATACAATATTCCCCTCGGACTGCAGCATTGTTGCAACTATCAGCTCAAAACTCTGGAAACAACAGATTGTCAGCATGACCCAGCGGACGCTTTTATTGTTTTGGCCAAGCACCATAGCAATATCTTTCTGTGGCAGCAGATATAGTTATTATATTTCAAGACAAAAGAATGGCTATGTATGAATGGCCATTCCCTGGCTTCCTACATATCAGTTAAATCACAAGTTAACACCTCCCGTGGGGCTTTTTCAGGTCAAGAAGCAGAAGCAGCCAAGAAGGCTTCAAAGTAATCAGAGAGACTGCAATGGAGGGGGGGGGAGAGAAATCTACAGAATAAATATTTTTGGCCACCTTACAACAATAAAGGAAGCTCAGAAAGAACATTAAAAGAAAGCTATTGATTCATTGATTACATTTATATCCTACTGCAATCTAGTGACTCTCAATGACTTACATGATATAGAAGTATTAAATCACCCATGGTAAGTCAAAAATGAACAATGCAAAATCTCCCAAAACACAAAGAGTAAAGCTATATGAATAACAGCAATAAAAAGAAAAAAGAAAGATGACAGAACTCAGTAACTGACTAAAACAGTCTCTGAAATAGCTCAGGTTTTAACATCCTCCAGAAAGGAGGGGGACAGTCTGATTTCTGCTGGACTGGAAGGCTTATCCAGAGTTTTGTATTACCACTAAAAAGCATCTGTGTTTCACTCCCTTCACTTCCTAGAAATGGGGAACAGTGTAAAGTTTCTCCCTAACAGTATAGGCAAATTCACATTGGGCTAGCTAGTACTGCATGTGCACGGAATACCAAGCCATAAAAAGATGTATAGGTCAAAATCACTAAGTATTTTAAATTATACCCAGAAACCAGTTGATAGCCAATGCAGAGCTCATACCAAAGGCATCCATATTCCCAGTAGCATGTGCTGGATTGCAGAGTCTACTGTACAATGGACAAACTGTAGCTTCCAAATAGGCTTCAAAAACAGTCCCACTGCAGTAGTTTAACCAGATGGTAAGGAGAATCTGAGTGACTGTAGCTAGGTTCTCCTGTACCAGGTAAGGCTGCAATTGATGCACCAGCCAACACTAAGCAAAGGAAGAAAATTCTGAAGCATCTGAAGAGGGAGAGTTTTCAAGAATAAACTCTTCTCCAAATTGGAGGGTCAATTTTGGTACAACATCACTTGCACTGTTGAAGTTGTAGTTATAAGAACTTCTGTCGTATTCAGCCCCTGCCCATTTTTTATACCTCTCTTTCAAGTGCAAGCAAGCCAAATTGCCTTCTTTCAAATCTTACTATTCTTTTAAAAAGTGAGGGGGGGGCTTCTAGCCTTAAGCTCATCTGCCGTATGAGTTCTCTCATTCACCTTGTCTGTGTACCTTCATTTATTTCTCTTCCTGCATGCTTGCATACTGAAATAGGAGCTTTCTTTAAGCTCAGGATCTATGACAGGGTTGCAAACTCCCGACCCGCTGGCCAGATGCATCACATGCTGGCCACACCCACGCCCAGTTTAGTGAAGGGGGGGAAGTCCCAATACATCACGTGACACCGCCGTGATGATGTGAGTTTGACACCCCTGATCTATGATGAAAAGCAATCAGTAACATCATATAGAACATTGCATTTAAGGCTTGGTCCGGTTGGTGACATTTTTAAAATATGTAGAGTCTTAATGTGTGTACATATGTAAAATTTGGCTTAGTAAAAAATGTGACATCTAACGCAGATACATTTTTTTTCTATGCTGCTTGAATGAATAGCAATGAAATGTTATGTTCCCTCCCTCATACGTTTTGAAGCAATTCTTCTTAACCATCATGAAGCCCTTATTTATTGCTTATGCCAGAGGTTGATAGTAACTGAAAAGCTGTCACCGAAAGAAGTGATTACATATATGAGGCCAAAATATCAGCTGACATTTTGACTGCTGACATATTGGGCATATTTCCTTGTCTATGTTTAAATCACATGCTGTAAAATAATCAATTCTTGGTGCTGGGCTCTTTTATTCTTAAAATGATTTCTAAACAATATTTACTCATAACATTTCTTCTGGAATAACGTGGGGATTTTTAAAAAACAGATTCTTAGTTCTTTAAAGATCCTTTCTCAGACATGGTGTCATGGAATTATAGGTTTAATTGACTGGTTGTCTTCAGCTTTGCCAGCTGCAGAGTATAAAAGAAAGCCCTTTTAACTGCCTTGAGGACAATGCAACCTATTTAGAGGAAAGAGTTGGGAGGGGGGAAAGAGGGTGAACAGGAGCAATTCAATTGGGAAATTTTCAAGGCTTCCTTTTATATCACTCCTAAAAGAAATGGCATTTGCTATCCCTGAACCAAGAGGTTTGAAATGTAAAATTCTTCCCAGAGTAGAAATACATTAGCACTGATGTTAAAGTAGAATATCAGGGCAAAAATGCAGTAAATCCATATTGATAAAATGCATTTTTAATAAGCAGAGGGTTGGAGATATAGCAGAATAGAAGACAATTAGCCTGGTGGTTCTCCTAAATTACATTTTATGTTGTGGTTTCATATATATTGGATAACCTAACTGAACCAACCAGATGATTCAGTAAAACAGACTTTAAACAGTCCTTATATTTAAAAAGAGAAGGGAAAATATGTCTAAACTATGCCACAACATCATCTACTTCAATGTGGAAGTTGAATAAAATGTACAAAATATTTCTAGACAAAACACCACTACCCCATGCAAGAAGGAAGTATTTCTAGCAGTTCAACAAAAAATAATTCTTCTCCCTGGGGAAAAAAAAGCATATAAAAACTCTTTGCAAAGTCAGTTTGTAGTTAGAAATCCCACAATATTTTAATCTTCTCATTTTCAACTACTTTTTCCACTCTATGTTCTCACCATTTTTTTAAATTATTGGCACGTGGTAATATTTACAGATGTTCCAGTGAATCATTTGGATAACTGTGTTATGTCATTGTTTATAGTCAGTTGGTGTGATAATTTGCATGAGCATGAATAGAATAGTATGATTTATTATTTCTGCTATTTCTTTACACAATCCGCATTTTGACTCATTTGATGAACTTTTTCAATTTATTTTTTTAATTAATGCTTTATTACATTAATTCATACAGCTTGCTCTTGCTAGCCAAAATCAAGCCTTCGGTTTCTTTTTTAATGTTCCAATTTTAAGCCATTGCCAGGTTTTATTTTATTTACTTTTCCTTCGATCTTTGGTGGCACAGTAGTTAGAAAGCAGTACTATATGCAAACCGTCCCCACAGCCTGAAGCTCAATCCTAACGGGCTCAAGGTTGAGTCAGCCTTCCATCTTTACAAAGTTTTTAAAATAAGGAGCCAGATTTTGGGCGGCAGTATGCTGACATTATAAACCCCCTCCCCCCAGAAAGTGTTGTAAAGACCTATGGGGCAGTATATAAGTGTTATTGTTATTTTGTACAAATTGACCATAGATTGTTTTTCTCTGCCAGCATTCTATTTGTATTTTTCTATATTATTACCGGTATGATATTCATATTTTGTTTCTTCTACATTCAGTAACTTCCAATTTTTAACTTGCATCAATGCATATTCTCGATTGACTTGGATGTAATTAGCCAATGCATGCTTTTTTATTTTGACAGTTTGTTGACTTGAAATAAACCTCTGCCTCCATTTCTACACGGCACATGTAATCTATCAGTATCACTATAGAGACATATACAAGGAGCAGACTTGTAGTTTAAAGTTTACATATTCTTAATAACACTGGCCCCAAATTTCCATCCTTTTCACTGTGATCTATTATTTTATGGGACAATAATACTGTCAGGGGGAAAATGGGAGCAGGGAGAGCATGGTTATACTTTCCAGAGTTATTTTCTCATTTTGCATTTCTAATGTACTTCTTTCATCCATTATACCATTTGTGTAATTTCCTAACTGCTCAGTACTTAATTAGGAAAAGTTACTTTGGCATGGTTCAGTGATTGCTTTTAAAATAAGCAATCATTAATTCATTAATAAGATGAATTACTTTTTAAGGGTTGTGTTGCTGGTGTTGTTACTTTTGTTATTAGATATTTAATTGTTTGATCCTTAATTTTAATTTATATTAATTTAATCTGTTTTTAGAAAAGTATATGTGATACCTATTAAATGTGGCATGAACATTAAATATGTTTAATCAGAAAAATTTGTCCCAAAATATCTTTTCTCGAGTCTTTTACCATTGCTTGTGAGTGGTTTCATTTATATAACAGTCTCAGACATTTGCTCTGCCTTCTGTCTTGTTGTTTGGTGTTGTATGTCGTGTCAAACCTTTACACAAATATATGCTATGAAGCCTTTTATTTACCTACTTTAATTTCCTATTAATCTTATTAAGTTCCTATTAAGACTGCTTGTTGTGTCTTAACACTTGCAATTCCCTCACTCAACTTCTTTTATATTTTGTTACAATTCAATATTTTGTATTCATATTATAATAATAAATATATTAGCAAACCAGTTATTATAGATAACATAACATATAAGATAGCTGTTTCTTTTCCCTTTGTACTTTTTAATTTTAATTTTCTTTAAAATTAAAGATTGCTTTGCTCAAAACAAGATAAAAACATGTTACCTTTACCTTTCTTCCACTTCTCCCCCAAAAACAAACAAAAACAAACAAACAAATAAACAAACAAACAAATAAATAAATACTTGATCTTTATTAACTATCTTTGCTTTATGTATTTTTTAGGAAATGTAGTCCCCTCTACATTTTTGTCCAGTTTTTAAAATCATAAAATTACAAATCTTTGTTTAGATCAAGACTTGTAGTTTTTTTTTCAAATTCTTTAAGTTCTTATGCTTATTTGTTTCTTTTGTTCAGAGTTGAAAATAGACTCACTCACCTAATGAAGACTGTGTCAGCTTTCCAAATATCATCCAGAACTAAATCAGACTCCAAGGCAAAGCATTCCTCAAAGTTCCAATTTATTAAG
>JANHFT010005645.1:134496-161561 GCA_032467955.1 Pseudoxenodon macrops
CTTCACATAATGTTTCTAAAATGTGATAATTTTGGTGGCGCAGTGGTTAGAATGCAGTACTTCAGGCTAACTCACTGCTCTCTTCAGGAGTTCAATTCTGAGTGGCCAAGATTGACTCAGCCTTCCATTCTTCTGAGGTGGGTAAAATGAGGACCTAGATTGTTCGGGGCAATACGCTGACTTTATAAACCATTTAGAGAGGGCTGTAAAGTGATATCTAAGTGCTATTGCTATTGCCATAATTTAAGTCTGGTCATTTGTGCCTTGAGTAAGAATTCTGTATGTATTTGTACTACAATCCTTTTTTCATTTTATTGGCTACCTTTGATAGTCTTCAAAAGCATCAATACTATTTTTATCCTGTTTCCTCAAAGTCCAACTTTTGCTTCCATCAGCATGATTCTGATTTTTGTAGATATAGATATACAGGTATCGGAATACATTTTCCAGGGCCTTCATTTGTATCCATCAAGTGCTCTACTTTCCTTTTACGGTTGATAGTGAATTGTATAAAGTGGAAACTATCCAGCATCTTTACATCAAGTAGTCTATTTACTTACATTTTTATTTACTATGTATATTTTAATATTTCATACTTTTATATGTATAAGTAATTTTTTAATTGCTGAAAATGGTCATGGGTCAAAATGAAATTGGCAGAAATATTCATTTTGTGGTTCTTATTCTGTCTATGGTAACTCTATTAGAGCTGTATTTGATAGTGAATCTTATTCCCAATTTCAGTGGTGAGCCTAAATATTATGAGTGTGTTTCACTGAAACCTGCCTTTTAAAAAAGTAATTTATTCATTTATTTAAAACTATTCATCTCTTTCATCACTTAAACAATACCAAAGTATGTTTTTAGCTGGTAGGAGCCAGAATTATTTATGCATTTTTATTTATACTCTGCCCTACCTCCTCAGAATACTCAAGGTGATTTCTAACAATCAAATCAAAATTAAATTAGAGTTAACTCTACCATTTTAATGTTTAATTAAAAAGATAACAGTTCTAAAAATATTATTATTACAGTTCCATTTAATATTCACTTTCAATAATGTATAGAAAATATTTGTGTCTCTCTCTCTGTGTGTTTTTTGTTTCACAATGTGAGTTAAGGCCTTCCCTTCTGTTTGACCTCTTTGTTGCACTTTCTTTCTACTTCAAAATATATGTGGAATATTTTCAAAGGATGGAAAACAGGGTGCCCGGTTCTCAGGAGACTTGCGATTCTTTTCAAAAGAAGCTGTAAATCAATCAGTTGGCTCAATATCACCAGGAATATGAGAACTAGCAGGAGGTTATTTTTATTTGTCTACTTGGTATAACCAAATATATATTTAGGTTGATAATAGACATAATATACATTGGTATGAAGAGTAAGATTACTATTTCCGTCTCATTAGCCATAAATTAAAGCACATTATTTTATTAATAATATATCTATTTGGATAGATGAAGAGTTCACGAGAGCTTTGATTGCTATAAAAAATTAATTCCCACAGTTTTTCCATTATGCTATCTATTATATTGTTACAGGTGTATATCAACCATTGCATGTCTACAAGAATTTAAATCCTTCCAGATTTCTCTTTTACTTGAGGAAAAGAAAAAGGGAAATATATTTTTCCTTAAGGAATGGTAGACAGGGAAACCAGATATCAACCACTTCCTGCCTTTAAGAGACCTTGCAATATTCTATGAATGGTTGACCCATGTATGACCTTGATCATGGGAAGGATTTGTTTTGGTTGTCTGCGGTAGCCAGCTACCTACCGTGAAAATTCCTATTCAAGGGAATTCTTAACACTGCTTAAAAGCACATTAATTTGTGGTAGATGTTTTTGAAGAAAGACTGCCTTATAGGTAGAGAGAGAAATTTCTCTGCAAAATCATATTTCAATTTTTAGTCCTTTGTCTACTGTATGGTTGAAGTGTTCTTACTGTTGCTATCTAAATATATTAGAATATCTATAGTGTGTTAAGTAATTAAATTATTAAAAAATTAAAAATTGGAAAAGAACATCCCCTCACACATAAACACAAAACAGTTTCAACTAGCACAGAGCAGAACGTAATGTTCTATGTGTATAATAGACCTAGGAGCATATAATTGTTACATATTAAATACAGAACATATATATTAAAAGACTAAAGAAGATTTCCCATAGAGGTCTATCACTAGAGGTATCAATTAGAGATAGAATTTCAACAGTCCATCTGAACGTCCAATCGACTATATGACAATTAAAAGAAATTCTAAATTTTATTTTAATCTGACTTAAGTAGGCATTATTTAGTACCATCAATCAATAGCATAAATATTGCTTTACAGCTATATCAAAAATATTAGCAACATTCAGAGCATTAATTATGCAAAGCAGTTGTCAAGATAAATAGATATTTCCCTGTGAAACTTCCAAAGAAAATTAATAATCTTTATGAATCTCATCAACTAAAAATGTGAAATAGTTTCTTTAGATCTGTTAGCTTGAAAAGGATAGGGGAAAAAAAGACATTATTTGTTTATAGCAGTGATGATTTATTGACAGTCCTTTCCTTTAAGGGCATAAATTGGTTACTGGGGTAATTTTTAGCAAGCCTAAAAAGCACTCAATCTTTTAAAATCTTAGAGAAATAAGGTGTTTTATGTATTTTTCACTGTCTGCTACTCACCTTCAATTATATTATCTGTTCCAGGACAGATATAAGTCACAACAATAAATAATAATGAATTTTTGGTATTACTGAGAACAGCTGTAACTTTTCATATTGGAAATTAAGACTTTTTCTGAATCCTTCAAAGGAATAATTTTCCAGTATTTTTAGTCACTGCTAGCATTTCGTATTTATACTGGCTTCAAAATTCCCTCCCCTCTCCTACTTCATAATATTGTAATGATTGTGCTATTGTATAAGACTTAGGATTTAAATAGGTTATTACTTTCCAAATGATATAGAACAGTGATGGCTAACATGTCCACACCCAGAGATGGGTTCCTACCAGTTCGGACCGGTTCTACCGAGTAGGTAGTAGGCTGCTGGTGACGTCACAGAGCTGGTTCTGCTCCATGGGCACCGCCATCTTTTTTTTTTGAATTTTTTCCTACTCCGCATGCACAGAAGAGGAGTTTCCAGAACTGCGCATGCATCGCCATCTTGTTTTCGGCCTTAATTTTTTTGGAATTTTTCAGGGTTTTTTTCTACTGTTTCTACATGCTGTTATTATATGCAGTATTAAATATGTTAACCCTTTACTTAGATCTTCTTTTATAATTCCTAATAGAAGTAGTTCTGATTTAAGTTCCAATCTCTGTCCGGTCATTTCTTCCAACCAGATTAGAATCCTTTGTCAATAGTCTTTTGCTTTTCTACATGTCCACCACATATGGTAGTAGGTGCCTGGTATTTGGTCACATTTCCAGAATTTAGGTGATACATTTTTGTACATTTTGGCTAGCCTAGCGTGTGTCACCTATAAAATATTTTATATAAGGTCTATTTGTATGAAGTGTCCAGAGTTAATTTCCTTTTTCTTTCCCACAATTTTTCCCACTTTTCCAGTCTTAAAGTCAATATAAAAGTAAGGAGAAATTGTCTAACAATGAAAACAATTACTCAATGGAATAGCTTTCATTCCAGTGCTCCATCACTGGAGGTTTTAAGAAATACAAGACAGAGAGAGAAAGTATTATTATTTTTCTTGTAGGGCAAAGAATTAAGTCAATAAACAAATGAGAAGAGGGGAAATAATCTACAGAAAAAGCCTTTGTAGTTTTACACAAACATGCTGGTAATTATATATAAAATAATTACTTGTATTAATGTATTCTTAACCACAATTTGATACTGTTTATATGTCAGGTATGGTGCAATTTTTAATTTTAGTGAATTAGTAATTACATGTATTTTATTTTATTACTAAAATTATTAAAACATTTTGAAATGAAAATGGTTATTTGACTCATTGATATGTTAAAGAACAGAAAAATGCATGCTTGAAGAAGTTCTGTTACTTATTTTAAAAATGAGCAGGAACATGGTGGATTACATTGCACCCAACCCAAACTAAAGAACAGCTATTTAGTTTTCAGATATGCTTCTGGGAGGGAAAATAGTTCATTGGGGTAAGGACAGTTCAGATAATCTTGTTAGCTTTTCCATAATATAAGCAATATTATTCTAGTCTGATAATCATACAACCTAAAAGCTCTGTAACTTTTTAAATATTTTTCTAGAAAATGGTTCATTAATTATGTAAACAACATCACTTTTGAAAGAAGAAACGGAGTTTAAAAGAACAAAGAGAGGAGAAAATTGTCATCAAGATTCTTAATCTAGATTTACACAAGGCTGTACCAGTGCTCCCATTCTATTCTGATTTCCTGAGAACACATATCTGGAATGTCACTGTGTACATAGTTCAGTTCACATTATTCCAGTGTTTTCTTACAATCCAAAATAAAATCATTATGTTCTAGCTAGTTTGCATATGTTTATGCAAACAGTAGAAATACAGGGGATAATTTATAGCAGACGTTATATGATGGATAGGGTGCACCAAAATGCACAGCATGAGGTGGGAGGAAGAGTTTGTGACTTTACCTGGTGTGCAGAGCTCTTGATCCCTAGGAACATTTCTTGATAATGGAAAATCCCAGGATGCCTGGGTATTCTGCAGATCAGGCAACATACTCCAAAGGGTTTTAGGATGCAAGGAGTTGATGCAGCTTTTACAATACATTAGGGAATCTATACTTGGCAGGGTATAATGGTCGGAAATGATAAGCACTCCATTCACATTATTCATATCTATTACCTGCAATTATAATGCCCTATAAGTACAAATTAATAGAGTGAATTTTGCTCAGGATAAGATAATTCCTGGATACAATGTTTGTTTTCTTTTGTTTTTGTATACTGCGCAATCACATCATTTTGTTCACTTCAAGCTTCAGCAGTTCTTTTGGATGTATTTCTTGAACATTTTAAAAAAAAAAAGCAATTCGGATTTCAACAAGAAAAAAGAATAGGTTACTGAAGCTATTACTGTGTAAGATGCCAGGACCGTTTGTAATCACACTACAAATCTAGGAGGAAAAATGAGATGCTGATCTAGAGATAAGTTAGCTCAGAGTTTCCATGCTGCATGAGGACAGATATTGATCACATGCAGTAGTGGAATTCACTTTTTTTAACAACCAGTTCTGTGGGCGTAGCATGTTTGGGGGCATAGCTTAATTCTCTGTATTGTGCAAGATTCTAGCATAGGAAAGAAGAAACAATATTAATTTAAGTTGGACAAGAATATAAGATCACCTTCATAACTTTCCTCTTACCTTAATAATAATAAAGGCAGATCAAGTTCTATAACAATTTAGACATAATTCCAAATTAGAATTTACACAAAGAGCATTGTTTTAAGACTCACTTTAGTTTAAATAAGATAAGCGTTTAATAATATTGTCAATACCTCTTTACAAAAGGAGGAAAAGCCTACAGACACAAAACAGGCTGTGTGCACCCACTACTATAGACCCCCGCCTGGATCCTATCCAGGGGTCGGTTCTAACTTACCTCACCACCGGTTCGCTGCCTCCCGTGCTGTGTGGGTGCGTCTCGTGGGTGCGCGCATGTGCAGTAGAAAAATATCCCAAAATATTTTCCCCCACAAAAAAAAAGGTTGAAAAGGCTGAAGATGGTGACGCATACGCAGTGCCGGAAACTCAGCTTCTGTGCATGCATAGAAGAAGAAAAAACCAGATTGTTTTTTAAATCCCCCCCAAATATTTTTTAAAAAGATGGCAGCATCTATGGATCAGAACCGGTTCCGTGACATCAACGGCGGCTTACTACTACTCTATAGAACCAGTCCGAACTGGTAGGAACCCACCTTTGATCATGTCACATTTTACTTGGCAGCTTTAATATGTATTGGACTCTACCTACCAGAATTTCCCAACCAACATGCTGCTTGGAGAAGTTGCCCATCAGTTTGTTACAATTGGATATCATTGATGTACTAAAGATGCAGTCTTAAATATTACCAATCCTGGTGGTGTGATGGAAGCCTTTTCCTGGCGTCTTGAAGTTGTAGAGAACCGGACAGAATAAAACAGATTGAAATTGACCCAAGCAAAATAGATTTGTTAATTGTCAATCAAAATTCTCAATTAGTTCCAGTGTTGTCTGTCAATCTGTTACTACTGGCCCTGAGGGAAAAGACCAGGGCTATTGGTGAATAGGAAGGCAGAGGCTCTTGTCAAAAAGAATTGTACTCATCTATGACTGGTTTCCCAGTCACATACTTATCTGCATTGTTATGATTTCACAATAGTGACTCATGTCGTTTGTCACATCTCAAATAAAGTTCTACAGGGGTCTTTCTTTGAAGAACACCCAGAAACTAGAGTTAGATCAAAATTCAGCTGCCTAAATCCTAATGAACAATGAATGATTTTGACATTTAGGCCCTATGTGACTTGGGGTCTAGATACTTGTAAGACTGTCTTCCTCAACTCAAATCAGGTCATCCAGTATATTCTTTAAAATATTACATTTTCATGAGGAGGGAAAGGTGAATGGAGGCCAGTACTGTTTCTCAGTTGCTATTCCAACTATTGAATACACTCTCCTTTAAGGTTATGGAGATACTGAAGACAAGCTTTTTTTTAAAAAGTGGATTAAATAGATTGTTATTTCCATCTTTAATTTATTTTATTTAAAATTATGAAAACTGAAATATTTGTAATATTATTCCACTTGGCTTTTTATGATTAGTTTTATTTTTACATTTCATCATCGCTTTGTTATAATTTTGTTTAGTTATTAGTTGTTTCACTTTATATTTATAATCAACATTTGATTACTATGAATGTTTTTGTAAATTGTTTTGTAAATTACCATGCGTCTGAGTCAATTCAGTAGAATACAAGTAGAACAAGAAAAGAAACAAACAATAAATGTAGTGTGATGTTAAGTTATGTTAGTTCAGAATGCATTTATTTTCTATACAGATATTAGCATGTAACTGCTCCTGGTTGTCCTCTTTATTTATTGTGCGAAGTAATAAAGCTATTGTGAAGTATCAGAAAAGTGTCCATTGGAACCAAGAATCAAGGAATCTTTAGTCTCATTTCATGGTAATACATCCAAATAAGTTATTTGTTTGTTTGTTTGTTTATTTGTCAAGCATGTATAAGATAATAGATATAAGTATAAACATGATTATGAATACAGGAAATGGATACGAATAAACGGGGACAGAGGCACGTTGGTGTGCTTATGCGCGCTCCTTACAGACCTCTTAGGAATGAGGTCAACAGTAGACAGTCTAAGGTTAAAGTTATGAGGGTTTGGGGATGAAACCACAAAGTCAGGTAGTGCATTCCAGGCATTGACCACTCTGTTGTTGAAGTTGTATTTTCAACAATTGAGTTTGGAGCAGTTTACCTTAAGTTTGTATCTATTGTGTACTCATGTATTATTGCGGTTGAAGCTGAAGAAGTCATTGACAGGTAGGACATTGTAGCAGATAATTTTGTGTTCTATGCTTAGGTCAGATCGAAGGCATCATAGTTCCAAGTTGTCTAAGCCCAAAGTTTCAAGCCTGGTTGTATAAGGTATTCTGCTGTGAGCAGAGGAGTGGAGGAATCTTCTCGTGAAATATTTCTGGATTCGCTCAATTGTATTAATGTCTGATCTGCAGTGCAAGTTATTATGGAAATGTATCAGAGCACAGCCGCTAAAGAGTGATAAATCAGTAAAAGTATTTTTAGAAGACTCAGTGTACTATAATAGTTAACATGGGTATTAACTGGGTTTTGTCCTTTCATCAAAATGTCAGAAAAGGTTCAGGGTATGGTATCATGCCCAGAGTCACTATATGTTAGGTATCCATATAAATTTGTTTAATAAATAAATAAAATAAATCACAAATTCACTTCCCTTTGGATGCATCCAATATCATAATTATGTACAAGGGTAGAGCTTGCATCACAATGATGAAATACAGTTTTTGTCATTCCTCCTCAGCACTCTTTCGAAGCTGTTGCTGACAATGGAAGGGTTGAATTAAGTTGGAAAGACTGAAGTAGAACTCACAGATGACTTTGGGGTTAGTTATTGTCTCTCACTTCAATTTACCCCTCCCCCTCCAAAATAAGAGAACTGGAGCGCTACATCATTTTCAACTTCTGAAAATTCAAAACATTCACATCATTAAAATGTGAATTTAACAAATAAATAAAATTGAAATGTTTTGATTGAATAGAGATAATAAGTTCCATCTTTTTCTGGAGTCTCCCTGGTGCATCTATTAACTGAAAATAGAACCTAATACTCATGAATGTTCAGGATCTAATATATGACAGAAAGCAATTTGATTGCATTTTGTATCATGATAGAATACATTGAAATGACCATTTTAAGAATCTGTTTAGCAGGCAGTTTATTTCTTGTGGTTACACATTTATTTACTATTTATCAAAAGTGGTTCAATACTTTTATTTGAGTAGAATCACATAGCCCTTTACTCAATACAGGAATCCAAATTAAAGCTACCTATGTGGATGACTGTTTAATCTCCAACTTTTTTTTAAAACAAATTTTATTACAATTTTTCCTTTTATCATCATACATACTTTATGGACAGAGTACATTGCTATACATCTTTTATTTTTTATCTTCAAGTACTATTAATTCATCTTTGCAAATTAATCATTTTCACCATATATTTGTTATTCCAGCTTCAGCCACATTATTCTCTTTCTATAATTCTTCATCATTTCTTATTCAATTCTTACACATAAATGATATCACTATATGCCCTATAATTCTCCTCTCTTACAGTTGTTTACCATATTTCTTCATTCCCGGAAGCATCTGTCAAATTCCCCATTCCTAATCATTAGCATTTTAAATTCTCGTCCTAATTTAAATTATTATTATAATGAATAATGTTATTAAATTACATATTTTCACATTCCCATCTACTGGTCTGCTTTACTATATATAATTACTAATATTTACCCTATTTATTATATCTTTAACTAAGTTCTATTCATTCATCTTTGCAAAATAATCATTTTTCACCATGGCTTTGTTATTTCTATTTCAACAGTATTATTTTCTTTACATAATTCTTTATCATTTCTTATTCAATTTTTTTCATAAATAACACAATGCATCCTAGTGATTATCCTCTCTTAAAATTAAAATATTTTTTTTATTTCCCAATCCAATTTAAATGACTATCAAAATTAATAACATTAATACATTGTCTACTTTCACATTTCCATCTACTGGTCTACCTTATTATATATATTTAGTAATATTTACTATTACTACCAGTATTTATTATTATTATTTTTCCCTTCTAATAGCATTTCCCCCCCTTATCCATCATCTCTTGATCTTTTTAGGATTCCATTTTTAATGATTTTTTGGTCAGCCTTTTATCCCGCTCTAACTTCTTATTTCTCTTTTTTTGTTTTTATATGTGTTGTGTTTTTTTTCTGAATCTCTTATCTCTTTTTGTTGTATTGTTTGAGCATTCCTCACCAAAACTTTTCCTTGCCACTTCAAAGTATTTTCCTTTTTACCTTTTAACTGTTTCTTTTTTGGGGAAGGTTTTCACCCTTTCTTCTCTACTCTTTCTAAATAACCATAAATTTCTATACTATTGTCTAACTGGTTCTTATTTTTTAATCCCTTCTCTTCTATGTTCTTAACTTCTTGAATCTCATTTAAATTTCCCTCTTCAGATTCCTCTTCTATTTTCTTTTCTGCGTGAGTCAACAAACTTCCTGTCTCTTTGTTGCCTATTAGAGATTCATGCACATTTTTCAACAACAAAAATAAGTCTTCATACATCTGAAGCTCCATTTTATAACAATTTAAAGAGTTTTTACAACCTCCCCAATTATATCTCTTCACAATTAGCCAAAATTTATAGTGTATTTGATTTTCTTATTTTGCCTCTTTTCTTCCTTTCAATTATTCCTCTTCTCTTCAGAAGTAGAATGTTCTACTAAGTTCCAGTTCTAGAAATAATCAAATCGTATTAAAACTTAGTTGACTTCCAAGGGAGAAGGAAAGGGGAAAAAACTAAATAAGAAACACAATCACTCCTTAAATGTTCTCACAGTGTCCAACTTATCTTCTTCTGTATGGCTAAGGTCAAGTTTTCCAGCTGCTACTTCTCCTATTTTGTATATTTAGGTAAAATATTATAGTACTTTTTTCCCTCCAGTAAATGGCACTCTCAGATTTTGTTCCATACAAAATAGTCTAGGTCAATTCTTAGGTTTGGTTGTCCCAGCTTCAAGACAGCCACAGGAAAATGGCCGCTGCCCTGCTGTCGATCAGGATAACTGTTTATGACCTAGCAAGGAAATTGCCGATTCCTCACAGTCTATGAAATACCTCTCTTCAATGTCTCCTCAAGATGGCTATGGCCCAAAGGCCTCCTGACAGCAGTTTGTCCAACTGGATTTTCATGGGACTCGGCAGAGCCCACTAGTTTCCAGTCCATTCCCGCCATGATGTCCACCGGAAGTCTGTTTAATCTCCAACTGAAGACATCTAATTAAGGGGAATGCATCATCTGTCGAAATAAATGGGTCTACTGAAAAAAATGTTTTGATGGAGATTTTTTATAGCATGTAACAGAAACAACACTATTGTTAGGAGAATAGTTATAAGAAATGACTTTCTTCATTGATTCTGGAAAAGAAAGAAGCAAAGAGGAGAAATGGGAGAAAAGGTTCAGAGGAAAAGTAACAGTTCTGAGATTTGTAATACACAATTAGTTGAGCCGTGGTGGCACAGTGGTTAGAGTGCAGTACTGCAGGCTACTTTAGTTTACTGCCGGCTGCCTGCAATTTGGTAATTCAATGCAGTTCAAATGTCACCAGGCTCAAGGTTGACTCAGCCTCCCATCCTTCTGAGGTGGGTAAAATGTGGATTTTTGGAGATAATGTGTTGACTCTGTAAACTGCTTAGAGGGGGCTGTAAAGCACTGTAAAGCAGTAGACAAGTCTAGGTGCTTTTGTTATTAATATGGAAATAAAAAATATATAGCACTGACTCTGTGTGTCTACCTAGGACCACCAATAGAACAAAATACAAGGGCCAGAACAAAAAAGCTAGACTTGGCAGAGAGAGTCAAATGATGTGGTAAGTAACTTATACTTTATGAAGTAAGGGTGCTACATATACTATTTTCTTAAGTGAGGTAAGACCTAAGAGAACTACAGAGTACTATATAAAAATCAATAGTTCTTCAACCATTAGAATGGAATTCTCTCTATTCTCTCTATACAGCCTCTTTTCTTTTTGTCTTACTAGGAATCCCGTTATCTCCATCAATTCTGGAGACACGGTCTAATAATGTTTGCTTTTTATATTTCAAGAGAAATTATTTTCTTTTTTCTTGACTTTTTAGGCTTTTGTGCTGTTTTTTTCTTCAAATAAAACTAGCCCTAATCTAATACAGTCTGTTTTATAAATTTACCACAATACTGTATCTTAAACAATTATAAAGCGCATAATTTGTTTTCCATCAGTAATCTCTAAGAGATGACCAGGCTGATCCTGAGGGAAGAGTCAAACACATCATCAGTCATGAATCCATTCACACCCACAAGAGATCTAAGTCCAGCTCCTTCTACCCTTATCTATTGCCAAATTACTTTGGCCGTTAATAATTCAGATACTTGTAGAGAGTTTAAACTTGCAATAAATCTTTATATCCATTTGAACTGCCTGGATCTCTTGATTTCCCTGGTACTTGATGCAACCTCCATTTTTAATCCTATTTTGTTTAGTTAATTTATTTTGGAAGTAGCCTCAAAGTGATTTTTTGAGTCCATATTATTGATAAAAGTTTTCTAGTTGTCATTTTTTCTTGGATGGGGAGGCAGTACAGCCTCTTGCACATTTATTTACTTAGAATTCTTCTTTGAAAGTATATCTTAGTGGTTGAAAGAGAACATGGTTATTACTATCCATGATGGCTTACAGCAACTAAAATTATATCGATGAGTTCAAAGCAGAAAACACAGCTGCACTTCCATCCTCCCACTCACCCAATATATCAGGTAATATAAAATAGTTGAGGTAGAAGAAATTTAAAGCAAGACACCTGTGTGTTTCATTCTGGTTGACTTTCCAGACATTCCCAAAGATTTCTTGAATCTTAATAAGGAGGTCAAGCAATAGGCTTACCATCATATCAAGGATGCTTGCAAATGAAGGCTGGTCTGAAGAGAAGCAAATTGTCAGATGAGGGTGGACTCTAATGATGGGACCCATTGCTTCTATTATCCCAAGCAAGAGGAAGAAGATCCCCAAAGATTACGTGTCCACTGCAATGGAATAAATTAGTATGCCTGTATAGGGCATTAGTAGCTTACTGTGGTGGACGGTCTTCATTTGACTTTCCTAACAAATATCTTACAATTTTCTGTACATTTATAAGAGAGAAAAACACCTTCTTCTTCATTCATATCCATATATATGTGTGTGAGTGTGTGCGCGTGTGTGTGTATATGTATATGTGTATGTATGTGTATGTTCTTAATGAATAGGTTTTTAAAAAAATATTAGAATATATTAGTTGATAAAGTTCATTTAAGATTAATACAGAAAGGCACACATATGAATTATGTACTAACGTTCACTTTAGTAAGTAGCCTAGGTTGATTTATTCATGTAGGCAATTACGTACAGCGTTATTAGTGTAATTCACAGTTAGATTAAATTAGGAAAGCACACAATAAATTGAAATTGTGGTCATATTTCTTCTCGCTGTGTAAGGAACCGAGATATATTGGTTCTAAGCACGATACATAAGTTGAATTCCCAAGGCTGCAATGGGATCAAAAAGCATTAGACATTCACTTACGCTATATTAGATCCCTACCATTGGATGGCAGTAAAATTCTACATCAATCACTTTAAGCAAAGGAAATCCAGAAGAGAAAATGACTTTCCTTTATTTTTGAATATCCTGGCTTTGCATATCAGGTAGCCAATAGAAAGCAGAAGTGCTCACATGTTTTATTTTCACATTAATAGTACCATGTTTTATCTCTTCATAATGCAACATGGGTTAGAGTGCAAGCTTTATACACTTTGGAAAATATTATATTATTTATAATACTCCTAGATGATATTGATACAATTCATAATTATTATTTATATAATTCCTTATCATTTATGTTTCACAGTAAAAGAATAATTTACATAAATGATTACATATATCTTTGGCTTTTTTTTTTAATGGCTGATTCTTATCTCACTCTTTGGGCCAAATCTTCCTCTTAGCCATAAAACATGTTCCAAAATAATCTCTTGAGTATTGTCTCTGAAGAGAGATCCACAGTTTTCACCTGTGAAATGCCAAAGACCATCGTTTTCATTCAACTCAGTAGGACATGAGAGCATTTTTCAGCACTTCAGGTTATTTAGCCTACTGCAACAATGAAAGAATTTAGGCCTCTATCGCAGTTAGCGCTCCTTTCTTCTTTCTAATTATACCGCAATTAGAAAAGACAGCCATTTCAAAAATCTGAGCACATTTCCAGGGTTCTTAAAATGCTGCACACTAGTCTGTTCCTATTGTCATAAACAGGAGTTTAACAGATGAGATCTTTAAAAAAAAAAAACTCACATAATGTAGACTATATCCCAAGAAGGATTTATGCTTACTACATCCTAAAGGTTGTAAATATCAAAACTAAGCTTTTTTTAAAAAAACAACAACAACAACATTAAAGTAAGAGTATGTGGAATGACTACACAAATTATTCCACTTTGATTAAGTTCATTTATTACCATAACCTCAGTAGAACCAAGTGAAATAATTCAAATGAACTATCACTGAACTAAGGGCATATATTCTGGCTTTCTATATTTAATAACTATATTCATGATATATGAAGCCGTTCAGCATCTCAGATTATGTGAAGTAATATGAACCCTAATGCCATTATGGTGGTATTCTTTCACAAAAGCTATTAGCAAGTTGAATTGCAATTTAAATGGCTATGAAACAAAGCAATTGTTTTCCTAAATGCATGGAGGGTGGTCTGACTCCATCGACAGCTATTAATCAGGATTTCCTGGGATAAAACCACTGTCTCCCTGACAATATAGTCATTTAGTCACTGAGTGCATAGCAAATGTGTGATAAAAGTTTATAGTTTTTATAACTTCTATTATTCATTCAAGAATCTGAGTCATATTCCAGCAGCAAAAATATTGTTTAAAAAGTATTAAAAATTAGTTTATGCAAAATAATAATAATTGCAAGCAGAGGATATTGTGGAAAAATACCGTGATCAGTAATATAGCAACAATATTAAACTGGTTTTAAATACATATGAAAATATGGCAGAATAATTTACAATGTTCTGGATAGGAAGCAATACAAGATTGCTCTTCTTTGGTATTAAGTGTATTTAACTCTTAAAACTATGGCTATCTTTTTAAAATCTTACCAAATGATTAGGCAGCATTATATTAAAATTCAACAGTTATTCTGCTGAATGGGAACTCTCTCTCTCTCTCTCTCTCTCTCTCTCTCTCTCTCTCTCTCTCTCTCTCTCTCTCTCTGTAGTATAACTAGAGCTTTAAGGGGGGGTGTATATAGTATGATAAGAGTGTTCAGGAGTTTCAAAAATAAGTTAATACTAGCTTCCAATTATACAGCAAACAAGTGCAGCTGTATATGTACTGCTAGTTGCTATTGCTCAGCTATCATATACAGCAGGGGTCCTCTACAATTTATCGACACTTTGAACCTTTTAACAGTATGTTATAGGCCCTGTTAAAAATGGCTGCAATGGTAACCACAGATCAGTCAACATTTTTTTCTAGATAGATGGACACACTTTTGCTGAAAGTGCATACTATTTTAATTTTGCAGAATGCCGCTGAGGTCAATATGGGGTCTGTGGTATTGTTGGAAATACAGATTAGGTTTGATTTCAGCAATCTGCATGCAACAGGTTTGCCTCCTGTGTAATACTTTTTTTTTAATGAATTAAAACCCCAAAATCATTTGAGGAAAAGATACTCAATTAGTGTTTACAAATATTATGCTAGGGAACCAGCTTATATGTATCTTGTTTTGTTTCTTATTTCTTGACAGCTATTACATGTTATCATTCTTTATATGACATCAAGGCAGCGTAAAGTATTGCATAAACTATTGTTTCAATTTTAATGTATCTGGGAATTGAGATGGCTATAGAAAAAAATCAGTGATGCAGAGGTAGCCAATTAATTCACATAGAAATTAGTTTGGAATAATGCAGATAGTTTCCACTGTATTAAACAAATAAGGTATACATTTCTTTATGTAATTTTAGTAAACAATCTTCTACAACCTTTGCTGTACATAGACTATAGCAGATGAACACCATATGAACACAGAATAAAATATTACAATGGACAGGACAATGGGCCTCAATGGGTATCAAAATTTGGGTTCTGTGAACTTTATGTTTAATGCATAAATTAACAACCATTGAAGCAAAATATGAATATGTCATGGCCAAAAGTGGATTGACAACGTGGCTTCTTTCTTTACTTCTCTCTTACCACCCCACTGCCCAGATAGTTTCTTTTATCTCTCTTTGTTCTACTTCATTTTCTTTTTTCAATCACAGCAGGTTACCGTGGACAGGTCAGATCACTCTTTTTAGAAATCTGAATTGCTTGCTTTGGAACACATTTGAAATTAATTTAAGAGCTACATGAAATTTATATCAAGGGTTGCTTATAGTCTTAGGGCCATAGGTTACCTATCTCTTGTTTTAGAATAAACTAATAACAAGTCTCTCAGTCACCATTTTAGGAATATATCTTACTGCAGTTTAAAACTACTTACTTCCTATTTGCCCTTTCTAAGATTAGCTCGAATTCTCCAGGTATATCCAGCTGGGTAGGGAAAATTTAATTAAAAAAATATTTTTATTTTTATTTATTTATTTTCGTCAAGCCTATATTAGAAAACAATACAAGGATAGATACAAGGATAGACAAGGATAAATACAAATATAGACAAGATTATGAATACATGAGGTAGATGCAGATAAAATGGAACAATAGGACAGGGACGGTAGGCATGCTTGTGCGCTTAGGCACACCCCTTAAAGACCTCTTAGGAATGGGGTGAGGTCTATAGTAGACAGTCTAAGTGATCAGGTAAGGTTCTAGAAGCTGGGTCAACTAAGGATTCAGTTAAGACTTAGCTTTAATCTTTAATTTGACCAGGTACCTCTGATCAAATTATGTCTTTCAGTGAATCCTTAACTTAGTTGACCCAGTTTCATTTTGTTAACATATGGCAGATTTGAGTGCAAACTAACCCCTAAAAAGATGACTGGCTTGTAGGCCTGCATTTTGCCCTATAATAGAATTCCCAAGTAACAATACTTTGACACTTCTAATATCTTCTGTTTCTGTGTTCATCAACTGTAGAGTCCTTTAAGCAGCTATCTGAACTTTTATAAGTGAAGATAATGCACTCTTACAAAACAGGGTATGCCTATCAAAGTCACAAACATACACCACAAAATGCTTCAGCAAGAAATTTCAATAGTCAGAACTCAATATTAAGAAATGAAAGTTATATGAAACTGTCTCTCAGTCTTCTTGTCCTCTGAATATTTGGGCAATCTGTCTAACTCATTTAGATATCTATGCTCATTCATCTTCAGTGGTCTTGAAAATCCCTGGAATCTATTCTCTTCAACAGCCCAAAATTGCTTAATTCCAGCTTTGCCTCCTACCCATATTCCTTCTTCCTCTCTCCAAATTCAGATTCATGTCTCTCTGTCTCTCCATTTAAGTCTCTGTGTTAAACTCCATTTAACACTTTTGCTCTCTCTATGAAAATCCTTAGATTTTATTTTTTTTAGTTCTTCCCAGGCTTTGTCTACTAGCTAGAAGTATAATTTATAGACCTGGGGGCAGCCAATATTTAACTGTTTCATTCTGTCACCATCTGTATGGGACAGTGGTCTGAATGAACCCAACCTCATCACAAAGGTCATTGTGTAGAATATACCAAATAAAAAGTTATCAGCCTGAAATGTCTTAGAACAAAGAAATATTGTTTTTTTTATCCACACCCCCATTTAGCGGGGGGGGGAGAAGAAGCATCTGAAAAAAAAGAACACCTTTTGAGTTGGTAAGTATAGAGGTAGGTGTTTTATACTTTGGGGTTATATGACAGCCAGTGGTACAAGCAATATTACATAGATGAAGGAAAAATATATCCAGCTAAATATCAACTTATGCTGGAAGCTAATGTCCTACAGTGAGTGAATAAATGGAAAGTGAAAAGAAGATGGATATTTCAGCAAGACAGCAATCTGCATCATGCCTTCAAATAAACCATGAGGTTCTTGCAAGGAAGAAAAATAAAGTTCAAATCAACCTAAGCACAGCTTCCTTCCTTGGCTATAAGATAGGGCAGGCATGCACAAGCACTTAGAAGTCCAAGATAACTCCGTAACTCTTGATATTTGCAATTATATGTCAAAAATTTAGTTAGGTTTTTAAAAAAAACTAAAACAAACTTATGGAAAAAATAGGGGAACCAGTATAACGCCATGGTTAAAGGTATTTGACTGAAAAGTTCCAAACTCAAGTCTACCATTAGCTTTGAAAGTTCTCAGTGTGATTTTGGGCCAATCTCTTTCTCAGCTCAAAGGACCTTATAAGATCATTGTGTGAAAGTTGAAGGAGGTAGCACTATATAAACTGTATTTCAATACAGGATGGATTGAATTGAATTTTACACAAAAAATGTGTCTGGAAGTACCTATACAAATCGCTCTTGTATAGAAAAATGAAAATAGAAGAGAATAGAATGAAAACAGAGAATAATTGTGGAGCACTACATAAGCCAAGAAGCTAGTTAATACCTGGTTGACTGTCTATAGTCAACTGTGCCAATATCACTCCTGGTTCTACTTCCCTTGACGCATAAAAGCCTGATTCTTTATGACAGATGAGGACAGGGAATGACCAAGTGTAGGCAAAGCTATAGTTTTCTCAAGTACTGAAGGAATAACAGCTTCTTGGCAAGACCTGACTTCTGTGTCTGACTTTGGAAAACAAAGAAGTAAAATCAGTGTGAAGAACAAGGCAGAAAATCATGTATGTGCAGTTTATCAAAATGAACTGCAAAATCACACAAATACACACACACCTGGCAAAAGAGGCAGTAAGCTGGACAGAGTAGATTGCTGAAATATCAGTGAGTCAAAACAGTGGGGGACCAGCTGGGATGCTAGTGCTGAACTGCTAGGACTGGAGCAATACCAGCAGAAAAGTTTACAAAGGAATGTGTATGGTGCCAGAGAGCAGGCTTGGAGCCACAAAGCTGCCAAGCATTCATGCCTTCTGGTGCTCAGAGCATCAACTTGGTGGGTATACTTTCATTCTTTACCTGAAACACAAAAGCGAAAAAACTGGAAAATGTTTTTGTTCCCTACCCCAAAAATTATAGGACTGGTGCTGTTTTAGCAGCTTCTTAGATAACAGGATTTATGACACATAAAAGTTCTTTTGTTTTTCCTGCCTAAAGTGAATATGACAAGAAAGAGGATAATCCAAACCACAGGCGTGCAATCTATGGAGTTTACTTAATTTCAAAAGTCATCTGCAAAACAACAATTCAGACCATTGGCAAAAGCAGTGATATGGATATCACTGAACGAAAAACAGAGACAGATAGAAGAGGGTGAAACAGATGAAGCCAAAGAAACATCATGAAGCAGTTTACAGATAGAGTAAGAATAAATATGCATATGCTGGTTTGGATCATTATTTGCTTATGCCCCATATATCACTGATACACATATTCTACTGGAATACAGTATGAACCACTTGTGATTAGTTATTAGAGTATTTAATGGGTATTCAGACATTAATTATACCCATGTTATAAATAGACATACAGCTATTATAAATTATTGCATGCAATATTTATAACACAGGTAGTTCTCAACTTACAATCATTTGTTTAGTGACTGTTCAGTTACAACAGCACTGAAAAAAGTGACACAACCATTTTTCATACTTATGACCATTGCAGCATAACCATAGTCACACGATCAAAATTTGCCTTTTTCCCCCTTCCTGCAGCAAGGTGCCCCCGTACTTCGCCGCCCCTCCAGGGCAGCTCAGGGTCCGCTACAGACCCCCGGTTGGGCAGAGGTTCCAACGGTCTCCGGGAGATCTCCGAAGACCGTCCGCTCGCCTCGGCAGACCACGCCTTCTTCTACTTTGCATTTTCTGTTGTGGGTAAATGGGAGGGGGTATCATGTGGAGTTGGAGACATGTGATCATGTTTACATTCTTTCTAGTAAGCGAAGGTCATCCTTTGTCTTCACACCAAACTGGAACAAGGTAGGGGCATCTGCCAGCATGGCAGAGAGAGATTGGACCATGTGACGGATTTGTGGGTGTGAGGGCAGGATATTGAACTTTCAACTAAGGAGTGGAAACCTGTAAATCTTCAGATTTGGGTTTCAACAGTTTGTGCCAACATGCCTCTCCTAATAAATTGGAACTGAGGAAAGCTTTGCCTTGGAGTCTGATCTGTTTAGGGATGATATTTGGAATGCTGACACTAGTGCTATGCCATGAAGTATGTTACGTATGAGCCAGAGGTGGGTTCTTACCGGTTCTATCCAGTTCTATAGAACCAGTAGTAACTCAGTGATGACATCATGGAGCCAGTTCCTTCGGTGTCTCCTTGGGTGCCGCCATTTTGAATTTTGCTTCTGAGCATGCGCAGAAGCTAATTTTTGGTTCTGCACATGCAAAGAAGCTATTTTTGACTGCTGTACGAGCACGCATACGTGTATAAGATGCAAGCCTGAGCGAACCGGCAGCAAAACAAAACACACCCCTGGTATGAGCTCTATGTTATTTGCTTTGAGCATGATTAAAAAAAATAAAAATAGCTATCAAGGGGCAAGTTGTTGTTCCATTTATTCATTTAGAATGGACCATGTCCATTCTAAACACTAGTTACTAAACAAAAGTCCACATTTTGTGCTGGCCAAAGTTGTATATCAATGATTTAAACAATTGGAAACTTTGCTACAAAGTTTTTGTCATCCACGATTAATATCAGCAATAATTTCTGGCTGAATTCTAAGAAGCAAAAGAGATTTAAAGGAAGGACGTAGATTGATTTGCATAGAGTGTCTGAATATCTATAAAAGAAAAAACCAAAGGGTTTACATCTCTTTCTTTCTGGCAATCCAGCCCCTCCTCCATTCATAAACAATTAACAAACAGCTCAGAGGTGAAATCCATCAAATAAAACGCTTACTGTGCACGCTTGGCCCAGCTCTGCCATTAACCATATTTGTTTCAAGCCATTATTAGTTTTCAGCAACATTTCAGACACCCGAATTGGTATTTATATTCAGGCTCTTGATATGCAAATTACCTATGCTAAATTCTGCAGCTTTGTATTATCAGCATTTACCTGCAAATATTTGAATAAACACAAGTGAGACCATCCTTTTACAGTCCTTTTAAGATCAAAGAACCAGTATTCTGCCTTTGAGGTTTGCATTTTTCAACCCTGTACAAACAATTTAAATGATTTCTTCATTGCAAAAATCTCTAATAATTTAACAATTAAATATTTTTGTGTTCTTTTCTTTTTATACCTTTATTGCTACTGAAATAAAAATCATTTTGCTGTAATAATTATACTACTCTTATTATTTTAAGCCTATACCTCCAGTTTGTGTGTCACACAGCATGACATATTTTTTTAATGGCAGTGTATAGATCTGAGCTTATTAGCCAAAGGATATTTATTTGGTGTCCTTAACATATAACTATTTCTAACACTAAGCAGTTTGATCCAGCCAAAGCTTGTGAAAATGCTAATATTGTTGGATAATTTTTGTTTGGATTCATTATCAGAAACATTTTTTTAGTAAACACAATATGAATATTTAAAAATATGATACACATAATGTAATATATAATAACTAGTATATAGTTTTACAGTTCATCCTTTTCTGTATTCTTCACATTAGCATGCTTAATCAAAATCAACAAGTCTTATGAATAAAATCATTTTCAATTCTTTTTCCCTGAAATTCAGCAGTAGGTATATATGTAAACCCTGGGATTAATCACTCCTGCAATTCCATAAAAAAGTTTGTCCCTTTTCATACTTCTTATTATATAAATTGAATTGACACAGCATAATCTATGTGTGAAATTCATTTTCATTTTGAATTAGAATTTAAAGCTGTTATTCTTCCAGATATTACTGAATTACAATTTTCAATATCCTTTTCATTGAAGAAATTTAATGAATATCTTCACTGAAAGGATTTGGTCTGCTGTGAGAGTAGGAAATCCATAAATCCTCCAATTCTTGCTTAGGTAGAAAATAGGATAATAGAGTTGGAAGGGACCTTGGAGGTCTTCTAGTCCAAGTCCCTATACAGTAGGACACCCTATATCATTTCAGACAAGTGACTGTCCAATCACTTCTTAAAAGCCTCCAGTGATCAGGTATCCACAACTTCTGAAGGCAAGCCATTCAGTTGATTGTTCTCATTAGCAGGAAATTTCTTCTTAGTTCTAGGTTGCTTCTCTTGATTAATTTCCATCCATTGTATTTTGTCTTGCCTTCTGGTGCGTTGGAAAATAGTGTGTGGATACATGAGCATGTCTGTTTGCACTACTGACATGATAACTGGATCTTTTTATGTAATTGCCTCTATTAGGCATTAAATTTCTCACTTGTATTATTGACAAATGTTTGCTCACATAGTCAAAATACATTGTAAATATGGAGTACATTTAGACATTGGACTTTCAGTAAGGTAAATGTGTTTCAATTTAATTGTGTCGCCTTAGCTTTTTTATAATCTGTACAAGTAATCCTTGAGTTACAATTACAGTTGTAAATTATGATGGGTGTAAAGTGGGTCACCATGTAACTGGATCCAATTTTACAATTTTTGTTGAGGCAGACATGGGAGTGGTGGTTCTGTTCAGTAGTGGGATTCTACCGGTTCGGACCAGTTCAGGCAAACCGTTAGTTCCATTAGCAAAGTGCACACTTAGTGAACTGGTTGTTAAACCAGTAGGATCCCCTGGGTCTGTTGTAACTTCAAATAGTCGCTAAGAGACCAGTTGTAAGTCAAGGACTATCATTATTTTCTATAACATTTGAAAGATACCTAGATACTATTCAATTAACTGTAACATTCAGCATAATTCCTTTTATGTCTGCAGATTTAAATTAAAGAAATAATTCTGGAGGGAATATGTAGAATGTAGATGACCAACTACTTCAGTAATTGTTTAGTGCAAAATTTCAGATTTCATAAAAAATATCTCTAGTTACTGATGTCTGCTTTCATTAACATCACCAGTGTTACACTGGCAAGTTACTGCAATGTATTTTAACTGTACTAGGTGATTTTCTGACAAGCTAAGACATATAGTTTACAAGCTGCCACCTTTAATGTGAGGCCAAATGTAAGCCTTAGGATATTTTCCCCCCTTGAAAATATAACAATTATTATAGCCCAAATGTCAATATAGTTTTTATGATTCATAGCTCTTTAGTTAATAAGAAAACTGTCAGAGGGTTCAGGTGTATATGCAGGTTTTGTGTGCATGTATACAGTCCAGACCCACACATATTTTCTTTTAATTATTACTCATCCATTTTATGGAAGAGAAGCATTTAAAGAGATTGTTTTATTTTTAGATATGTTGAATCAGTTTTGGATGGTAGGTGCAAAAATGTTCTGTAAAGTAGCAAAATAACGCAATATATTATTTTTCATGAACATTTTCTTAGAAAACCTTTACTTTGTAAATATGTAAAAAAGTTTACAACCATGTTTCCAACATAAGAACTATATTTCTTTTGCTTATACCTTGTTTCTCTATGCACTATGCTAGAATAAACTAGTATAGAGCAGACTCCAATAAAAAGAGATTTTAACATTTATATTGGGAAAGAATAAAGATTTTTTTTTAGTGACAATCCCATTTTAAACAATTCCCCTTTTTTTAGTGTTGGTAATCATTTAGTGTTTCGTTTTGTTATATTTAGAGTGCAGTTAATGAAATTAGTTTATCTGGTCATTACTAATATAAACTGCTAATTTAAATGGTTTCAGCTTAAGTACAATTAAGTATAGTTCTAACAAATGGAACCATAGGCACATTTGTTTACCTTAATTCATTAAGAAATGCCGGGAATAGAAAGAAGGCTCAGAATCAAACTTCATCATATTGACTTCAGTATATGAGTCTACCAGAAGTCTCAGAGCTCAGAATGGTATGCTGATCAAACAAAATCAAGTGTTTTAATTTACACTCCTACTTTGAAGAGATATATTGCTGAATATAAATAAAGAAGCATTCTACAGATTTTTTCAGTTGCAAATTATGGTATGTCACTTTCTATCAATTAGTCTTAAACAGAGGTGGGTTCCTACCAGTTTGCACCAGTTCTACCCAGTAGGTAGTAAACCGCTGGTGATGTCATGGAGCCGTTTCTGGTCTGTGGAGGCCACCATCTTTTTTATTTTTTGGGGGGGCAGGTTTAATTTTTTCCCCAGTTTTTTTCTTCTGCGCAAGCACAGAAGCTGAGTTTCTGGCACTGTGTATGCGTCACCATCTTGTTTTCGGACTTTTTTGGGGCGATTTTTTGGATTTTTAAAAACTGCATGTGCACTCCCATGAGGTGTGCACGTGCCATGAGGCGCACCCATGCAGTGCAGGAGGCAGAGAACCAGTGGCGAGGTAAGTTAGAACCCGCCCTTGGTCTTAAACCTATCAGATCTGTTTTCTCAGAATTGAGAACTATGGAAAACAAGACCACTATCCTTTCCTTAAACTGATTGAGGACAAACAGAATGAAATAATATATTTCCTAAAACCTAGCATTAATTCCTTGGCAAGTTCAATGAATTGTTTGGCCTGGAATAGGACTTTGAAATAGAAATGACATAACCAGTTATTCTGCTTCTTAACTTTAGGAATCCACTTATTCAAGTCATAAGTAATAATAATAAATATTGATAAAATATAACTATATCCAAGCAAGAGTAAATGGAGAGAATCTAATTGTGAATACACAACATAATGATAGAATATGCTTAGTTTGTTTTTAGCTCAAAAAGCTATGCAAACCAGATCATTATAATTTGTTCAACAAACCACAGTTGTTGAGTCTATCCATAAAGTTCCTCTGCAGACTTTCCTAATTTCCCTACTTCATTAAAAATATAAGAATCTGATTATACCATTCCATGTGTAATTTTTTTTATAGAAGTTGTTTTTATAGGCAAAAATTATATCCAAATTTTGGGGGATTTTATTCTAGGATTACTCATGTCTGGAATAAAAAATAATGCTGAATGTTAATAGGAAGCATTTATCAAAGACTGTTACGGAGAAAAAAGAATGGCTTTGAATTTACTGAATCCGAAATGATGATCCAGACAGAGATCAGCAAAACATAGATTCTACATTCTTTGTTAGTCTTCCCATAAGAGTTGCCTTCCAGTCTGCACTGAAGTGCAATACGATATGGACCATTTTCCGTTAGTGTGAGGTAAATGAAGTTACAAATCTCAGATATAAAGGCTGTCAATCTTAATGTCTAAGTGAAGACAGGACTGAATGTGTGGCATATCCTTCCTTAATGTTTTGCCCCTGAGTGGTTTTCAGAATTCCCAACACAGATGTTTTAAACATGATATTCCCTTTCTTCCAGGATGCTAAATACACATTTCCTTCAGAAATGTACTAATTGAGGGAAAACAACATTTTTTTTATTTGATGAAAGCACTGAATGCTTTTTAAGGTAGCAAGGTTTTTTTTCTGGTTTAAAAATATAATAATCAGAGGAAAGGACATTATCTTTAAAGAGGGCTAAACAACCATATCTTTCATATACATACTCAGTATGTACATTCTAATGTAAAAGTCCTCCAGATGTGAATAGATGAAAAATTAGAGCTTCTTGTTCTCTGGATATTCATTTGCTATATAAATCTCTCATCACATTCTTATCTGTTATGTAAATAAGATGTAGAATTCCAATAGTGTAGCAGTGTTCCACAGCAGATGGTGTAGTGAGATTTACCACACCATTACATTTAATGGGATTGAATTCATTTGGATTTCTTGAGGCTTGTATAGTCCTTACTCCATGCAGCAGAGTTGCCACTGCTCCTGATTATATACGATTTTAGAAAGTGCTTATAGAAGGAGAAAGAACCTTCTTTAGGAATATGCATGTTTTCTGTCAAAGTTGAAAATGGGTTTGTGTTGCATTGCTCAGAATTTATATCCCCTTCTCAAAGAATATAAATATATATTTAATGAATATTCAACAAAGAAGTTGAGGCAATCTAAAATACTTGAAAATTTGCAGAAACAGTTAATTGTTTCCATGCAAGAGAAATTCCTTTATTCTCCTTTCTGTATTAGTCTTTTAAAAAGATAACAAGCAGATAACAAAAGAGCCCCATACTTTAAAATGAACAGAAGTTTTGCTGACTGATATAAACAAATGGAGCTCACTTGATAATTCATTCATTCATAAGGCAAATGTTATTTGAATTTTTTCTAATACATCAGTTACTTGGTAAATAACACAAATAACACAACTAATGGTTACATGTAATGGCAATGTCCAAATAACTAGGTTAGCTAGTTAACTAGTGTGAAGACTTTGATCCAAATGGTCTGTTCTGTGATTGGAAGAATTTCTGCTTGATCAAAGTGCTTCTTCATCCTTTAAATTAGTGAAGATTTTGTCTTAGATCTTTGCTCCCATCTCTATACCATTCAAAATATCAGCTACCATAGGGGTAGAGGTAAGAAATACACAGTTATTTGAGCATAACCTTTGATTATATATCTCTGATCTAGCTGCAGTGTAGAATTTTCACTCCCCTTTATTCATACCAATGTTTATTAACTATTGAAAACGTACATCCCTTCATTCGTATATATTGTGTTCCATGCCGTACAAGTTTCAATAATTTTGCACTTTATAAAAATTGATGCTCAGTATATACAAGGACAGAAAATCTTTTCACTGGAGCAAAATATAGCCCACTCGAGGTAACCTCTTACAATATGTGATAAATGGGACTAGCTTCAATTAGAATGAAATAGCTTTGGGAAGAGAAGAGAATAAATGAAAGTTGACCTTAAATCACTTTGGTGCCAGAAACAAAACCAGCAACTGTTGAATCACATTCGCTGATGGCTTTCCAAGTGTCAGGCTAGCAAGTAGAAATTCAGATCACAGATAAAACTGAGTGACACATGTCCTTCTTATATGAGGGAAGGAAATTGTGAACCTTGGATGCACTGGGCACAAAGGAATCTCGCTCTTCAGCAAAGGAGCCTCCCATGAAAGTATATAATTTCACAATTAACCTTCAATCTATCTTCCAGGTTCTAGGGAAGGAATATGGATGTAAGATGAAGGAACTGTAATTTTTTTGCTGATAGCTGGTTTTCCTTCCAGATTTGGAATAAATAGACAAACACAACTAAATCACAAGGTTTTGTCCCAAGCCTTTCTCGCTGTGACTTGTTCCATGTCCAAAACCTGCTGCATTGGCAATTAAAACTTTCTCCAATATTGGGAAGAGAAAGAGGGACATTGGCCACAAATTCTCAAAAAGAACCATGGTTACAGCAGTTAGAATGCAGTATTGCAGGCTAATTCTCCCGACTGCCAGTAGTTTGATTCTCACTGGCTCAGGGTTGACTCAACCTTCCATCCTTCCAAGTTGGTAAAATGAGAACCCAGATTGTTGGGGGCAATAAGCTTGGTACATAAAATTATCTGCTACAATGTCCTACCTGTCAACAAATACTTCAGCTTAACCACAACAATTGGACCGGGCTATTTACGAGATCGCCTTCTGCTGCCAATAGCCTCCCACCGACCAGTGCGCTCACATAGAGAGGGCCTTATCAGGGTGCCGTCGGCTAGACAGTGTCGGC
>JANHFT010005645.1:183111-194053 GCA_032467955.1 Pseudoxenodon macrops
TATGGTAAACTGCTCCAAACTTGATTGCAGAAAATATGACTTCAGTAACAGAGTTGTCAATGCCTGGAATACACTACCTGTTCTGACCCAGCTGTTGGACCAAGGAACACAGCACAAACAGCGCCCGAACAAACCTTGTTTTAATATTAACAAACTATTAATTATCTGTCTTAGCAGTCGTTCTAAAGTCCAGGAAATTATAAACCAGTCTTCTTCTGAGTGCAACAGCTGTTAATTCACCTTCTTAACAGCTAGCAAGAGTCCAAGCAAAAAGGACCACAAGTCCGACAAAGTGTCTTTTGGCAGCTCTGCGCATGCGCACATTGAAAACAGGCTCCCCCTCCCCCTCCTCTTCTTCTTCTGCAGTCATGACAGCCTCTGGAGGTTCTGAAGGCCCTGGCTGAATCCCTGCCTCTGGCCTCTAGCCTCGTCACTGTCTGACTCTGCTGCCAGCTGCACAGGCCACTGGAAAATCACCACACCAGCCTCCTCGCTGTCTGAATCAGCTACCAGCTGCACAGGCTACTGGCAGGCCACAACACTATTTGACTCTGTGGTTTCTTCCCCAAACCCCCAAAACTTTAACATTAGACTGTCTACTGTAGACCTCACCCCATTCCTAAGAGGTCTTGCATAAGCGCACTAGCATTCCTACTGTTCCTGTTCTATTGTTCCCTTTTATCCGAATATATCTCATGTATTCATAATCTTGTTTATACTTGTATCCGTTTTCTAATATATGCTTGACGAAATAAATAAATAAATATGTTTTCTAAAATGGGGAAGTGGGTGTCCCTTTTCCAAGAATGGCTTAATACTGTTCATTTGTTTGTTTTAGAATAAATTCATTCAATAAATATTATTGTACAGATACTGTAACTTATGTCCTTCAAATGTTACATCATCCTGTGCTTGTGTATTCTTCTGGTGTTTATAGTTTGTTAGAAACATTACTGGATCCAAGCAAAATGTTGGCTAAATACTAAAACAATGGTACAGTTGATATCTGTATGTGTCTCAAATACAGTTAAATAAGGATGCAATTCAAAATGTTACTATTCTACAAACATTGATTGTATTACATTATTTATATGTTTCTTGTACTTTTAATTTAGTTATAGACATTACCTTTAAAACATAAATCATACTCTATTTCTTTTATTAATTCATTACTCAGGCATTTAAATACTGGCTTGTTTTTGATGCATTATTGGTTTTTTTTAAACAATAATGTATGTATTATATATGCATTATATATATTATTTCCTCTGCCCCTTTTAAATAATGAATATTTATGCCTCATTATAGACCAAACTAAAATTTTCATTTCATTTTCTATACCAGAAAAGTAGACTTTCTACTTAAATATTGCTTAGCATCTAAACATAATTATAACTTCAAAAAATCATGCTAGTAACATTTTAAATTAGCATTTTAAAATGCTAGCAACCAATAGCTTTTTAATGAGGTATATAGAGTGTATGACTTAATGTGATGTATGGCCACCTTAGTATCTGCCAATTTCTCATTTTTAATTTGACAAGAAGGGAAAAATAATAAATACACAAATGTATTAACTCTGTTTAATTATGACCTAGCTTCACCAACTTTTTGAAGTATATTCTGCACAAAAATGAATTGTAATTCTTAGTCCAAAATGATTGTGTAGTTCTGTTTTAAATCTCCTAATCTATCTACCCCAAATCTGTAAATAAAAATGAATCCATTGAAATTTCATTTTCTGGATAAATATGCAGGCTGAAACAGTAGTAAGTCAAAATGAGAACTCTGAATTTTACAGTGCAGATTTTGGCTCAAAACCTATTACTGAAAATTGAATAAAATGCATAATCAAAAACCTCATGTAGAATAATTTTATAATAAATGTACATATTAATTTGTCTCTGTATATACTAATGTCAGACTAGTCAGATATTGCACAGGACAAGTATGTAGCAAAATATTTTGAAAACTAGCATAGACCAGGTAGACTGATTTATCAATTTATTCTTCATTTTTATTGCTTTAACAGATAAAATTTAAAAGAAAAGAAAACGAATCACTGAAACATTTAATGTGATTGGGCTTTCTATGGGTTTTCAGGATTTGATAAAAATTCAGGGTAAAACATCAGGTCAGAATAAAAAAACACCATAAAAGTATCTAGTTCTGAGCCACGATGGTGAAGTGGTTAGAGTGCAGTACTGCAGGCTACTTCTGCTGACTGCCGGCTGACTGCAATTTGGCAGTTCAAATCCCACCAGGCTCAAGATTGACTCAGCCTTCCAGCCTTCCGAGGTGGATAAAATGAGGAGCCAAATTGTTGGGGTCAGTATGCTGACTCCGTAAACCGCTTAGAGAGGGCTGTAAAGCATTGTAAAGCAGTATATAAATCTGAGTGCTGTTGCTATTGCTAGTTCTGATCCAGCTACATTTCTTAGCAAGACTTGGCACAGTTATTTACGACTAGGAATACCAAGCTTAAAGTCTCCTGCTGTCTTCATATATAAACACAACCACTTGAGATTCTAAAATGCAGAGTAACTAAACCTTTTCCTCTTCATTTAATGTTATGTAGCATAAGTGCTTTCTTCCTGGATACGTATGCATATTTTTTCCCCTCTGTGGGCCAGGCTGGTAATTTACTTTTCTCTGATTGGTGTCCTTTATCACCTTCAATCTCCACAAAGGTTATCTGTGAAAGATAGACCATGTTCCATAAAGTATCATCAACTTTACATTTCTGGCTATATTTCCTGGGATCTTCTGCTTCCTGTGATCACTATCCAGCTAACTAGCCTTCAGTAATATAAACAATGAGACATGGATGGAAACAATGGCATGAGGAGAGAGAGAGGCAGACAGACAGAAAGAGAGAGAGAGAGAAGGAGACAGAGATAGAGACAGTATTAAGTTTAACTGAAGTGGCCATCCAATTAAATGTTACTATTAATGATACTGTAAATGACACTGATATTAATGTAATTGAATTTGCATGATAAACCCCAAACAAAGCCTATCATGCAATGGCTAATCTGTGTGGTCAAGTATGAACAATGCACAGAGTCCTCCTTAGCCTGAAAAAGTATATGTCTCACCTCGATCAATACATAATATTAGATATTATTTTAAACATTTCTATGTAACAACATTAGAATATTTGAATCTAAAGTTGCCTCAATAGTAGATTTTAATCAAAAGAATTGAATCACATGATCAAAGAGTACCTTGATGACTTTTGAAGCAGAATAGAATTCTAATTATAAATGTTATAGAACTATTATTCAATTAAAATAATAACTGACAATGTTGCAATAATTTATTTATTTACATTCCACTTTTCTAAATTTTTAGAAAGCTTAAAAAATTGCTTTTACATACAGATATTTCCTATCCAACAAATTTGTCCTTTCTCTTTCTCCCAAATATAATTCCTTGTCCTTCTACTTTCCTCTCAATTTTTTGAAAGGTTTAGTATAGCCTTTCTTGAATAGCATCTACATTATGACACATAAATTATAACACATAAAGAGATATAATTCATTCATACATTCATTCATTCAATTATTCATTCATTTTATTTATATGGCTGCCATCTTTAAAATGCAACTAGGGTGACTCAAACAAGAAGATACTCTCCCACAAATAATCTAGTTCTATGGATGGCTTTAAAGATAATAACCAAATGAAAAATATATATGTTTTTCCCTTGCTATGTGCTTTGAACACAAGCCCAGAAACAAAAGGGTTAGTTATAACATAACACTTTTCCTCTATAATCTGATTCTTTTTCTACAAACTTTCCTTTTTCATCAATGTTTTAACTTTGCAGTCATGCTATTTAAAAATGCCCAGGCCAGCTGCTATCAATTAGGGACTAATTGTATCATTATATCACACATATTGAGCTTCTAATTATGCCTTCAATAAAGTTAGTTAGCATATTGTCATCCAAGGCAAAACTAGGCTAAGTTTATGATTTAAAATAATAATGTTTTTAGTTTGAAAAGCAATGTTGCACTTAAAAGTTTGCTAAATCTTTGTTGGTCAACTGATAGCAAATTTTTTTTTCATTTTCCTCACAGATCCATCTGTAACACAACCTGGTAAAAGAGAACTTATTACAAAACAATGCAAAATACAAGCCCTGAGAATAATAATACTATAGTCATAGTGTCAGCCCTGGATTCCACCCTGCCATCCCAATACATCCATTCTGCTATCTAGGTTGCTTTTAACAAATAAATAAAAAAGTCATTAAACACCAAACACTTACTGTAATATCAAAAACAACATTTATATGTATTCTGGCTTTCTTTTGATAAACTGGATTACAAATTTTCCCAAAGTGGAATGGCACCCCTAAAGTTTCAGTTCAGCTATAGTAAACTGAATATTGCTGTCAAAAACTGGGCCTTAATATTTTGAGGGAATCAGAGTGATAAGATTTTTCACCCTTTGCAATACCTGGATCAAAGTGCAGGTAGATACTTGGGGAAAAAATTAAAAACACTTGGCAGGGTGGTTTGGACACTGACTGGCTTTTGTTAAATAAGAATTTCTTTGCTGATGTTTCAACTGCCACAGTTGAAGACTTTGCTCACAGATGTCCACAAGAGTTTTAAAATTGTGAAAGAAAATACATCAATAAAAGATATAATGCCTTGCACTAGATATACTAGACCAGACACTGTTTTGTCTAACCAAATACTATCCAGCTAGCAGAAGTCTTTCATACCGCATTATTTTATCTTTTTTACTAAAGCTATCAAGGACTGTTATTTTTACCATTGAGTTCTGAAATCTCCCCTAAAGGAATCATGAGAATTCTTGTTGTAGTACCTCTGAGTTTGGGCAACTCATAATATAATGAGAAATAAAAACACAATATAATATTAAACTAGAAGGACATTTTTCAGTTTGTTGGAAGTTAAAACCCACCCAAAAATGAAATATTTTAGGAAATATTAAAAAGGGCAGAATATTTCCCCTAAAAGGGAGCCAGAAACTCATTCCCCTCACCTTTGTCAATGGGCCATTAAAGCCTGGACCAGTCTATTCTACATAACAAAGAATCTATTTCCTTCTGGAAGAATCCTAGTAGGAATCCCAAAGCCCTCTACCCATCTCACCACTTGGCACCTAGGAAGATTACATCAGCCAAGCCTGGGACATAGAGAAAAGTCTACAAAGTTAGGCAAGACCCTCACTCCCTGGGAGTCTGGCCACCAATCAAAGTGCATTTCTTACAGGAAACTAAGGTGGGTCCCAACAGATGGTATAAAAAAACTCAGAGACTCTCAGAAACACTCTTTTTTCCCTTCTTTTCTTCTTCAACATCTTCAAGACATGTGATTCTCCTTTTCCCCAGGACCTCTAACCATGTGGTCTTGCTGTCCACCATTAAACCATATTTCCAAGCAATTTCCATGTTTACAGTGTCTTTTCTCCATTTGGAACTGAACCCAGTTGGACATTTTTTTCAACAAGTTAATACAAAAAACATAGACAAAAATATATCCAACAAGGGACTCCATCCAACCCAAGCCTGGAAAAACAACCAGGCCTTCAAAGTCTTGTAAAATCCTCAAAGAGCAGGAACCATTTCAAGAGATATCACAGTCTAGGGAACAGGTTACCTGGCCCCATTAGAAATGACAGAGTTTGATCAAAGCAACCCAGAGTATGCCAAATCAGCCAGCATGTAGTATACATTGCAAGCTGTGGGGTGCATGAATGACTATCAGAAAGTTTTCCTGATTCAAGAAGGAACACAATTGGTGCACTAGATGTGACTATGAAAAATCCCCATTGGCCACTTCCAAAAGAATCTCCAAATTTCATAGCACTGTTGAATGGGGAACTGCTATCCCACCCAAGAGCATACATTGAAAATATACAGGTCCAGGAGGCCCTAATATCCATAGACACTACCGTAGGTCTTGGTAGAACTGAAGAGTCAGTTCCTCCCCAGCCAGGCTTGCATAGCCTCCAGTCATGGGGATAGGATTTCAACAAACTTACTTCACCAGCATGGAATGAAAAGGTGTAATTTGGTATTGTAGAGATACACAGCATAATCACTGCTGCAAGATTCTGTTATTAAAGGCCATATTAAGACATAGATGTAGCCTTCCTTTGTAGTTGATTTCTTAGTTTGGTCTACTAGTGGGATTGAGCGGTATCATGAGCTTGTTGATGATACTCCAAACTGGGGTACTCTAGGAGTGGATTCTGGATCTTTTTGCTGTCAGTTTGCTCAGGGTCATGCCATGCGCGCAGGCACATGCAGCAATCAAAAAATAGTTTATGTGCATGTGCAGAAGCAAAAATTAGCTCCTGTGCATGCGCTGAAGCAAAGTCCAAGATGGCGATACGCACAGAGACAGCGATGGAACCAGCTCCATGACATCATCACCAAGCTACTAATGGTTCTAAAGAACTGGTTAGAACTGGTAGGAACCAACTCTGGTGTACTCCTTTTTTTTAAAATAACACAATATAATTTTGTTATATAGCAGATCTTTTTCAAAGAATAAAGTAGATAGGTTCAGGTACTGTTATTTTTCTGTTGGAGACAAAAAGTATATATATAGCACTTTCTTTTTAAATAGCTGAACTGCACTAAAAGGTACATCTCTGTTGTATCACCATTACCTGAATAGAGAGTAATGAAATAATGATGCACATAAATTCTTAAATCAGAATATTTTATTGCTCCACAATGCTGTGAAACTCTAAAAAAATCAACCAAACTTTCTTTATCTGTCAGTGTTAGATAATATATATTTAGCATCTGCCCAGGATAACATTTTGCTGTGTGTTTTGGGTTTCATCCTTGTGTCCATTTGTCATTATTGTCCATTTCAGAGTTAGTGGCAGGTTGGTACATAGCATGATGCTACTCCTGCAGTCTCTTTCCTTATTCCTAGGGTTAGCATGGTCTTTCCTTATTGCTTTTTAATGAAGAGTCTTTTATCATTTTTGATAATGTAAGCGCTTCCAAGTGCTCTTTTGTTATTTTGGATTTGTTACTGGGTTTTGTGTAGGTCAATTTTTGTTACATCATTGTACGTAATGAAATATAATTCCCATACTTGATATCAGTAATTTCAAATTTATGATATATTTTAATCTATTTATAATTAGATATAAAGAAGTATCAGGTTTTAAGATCCAGACTTACTTCACGTTTTTCAGTTTCATAGCATCCACAAACAACATGACGTTTGCTTATATTAGCCTTTAACAAGATACAAACTAAACCCATCCACATTTAGCAAAGACACTGTACACAAAGCACATGTCCACGTTAAGAGCAAATCTCTTATTGTTTAAAGAAGTGATCAGGTTTCCATGTATGCAATCCAAGTGTACAATCATTTCTTTAGATTTCTGATTCCTTGAGTATCATGTGGGGAAGTTATTGTTTCATCATGAAAGAAAGATTGTGTTATGTGAATCATTGCAGTATTTTGAGCACATTACAGTTCTATCACTCTTAGTGACTTCATGGATCTACCCAAATTATTGCAATTTTTGTTTTGCAATAATACAGAAGATTGGCCAGTACCCTCTTCTAGAATGTGGAGTATGTGTTTATGGGCACACAAACATACACTTCAATTTCCCAATTCAGCCCACATTTGGTAGTACCTGATAGTTTCATGAGTCCAGTACTAACCTTGTCAACCATTATTACTATTCTCATCTGCTTAGGCTCCCTGTTATAGATATACAAATTGAAATGCCTGCTCCTATTAAAATGTGCTCAAGCCATACGCTGCAAGGAATGCATGTCCATTCCATGCTTATTATCCAACATTTGTCTGCCTTATAAAATATCCTTCCTTTGAAATTAGATTACGTCCATCCCTTTTGATATTCTGAAAAGTCAAGTTTTGGCAATGTTGCCAGGCCTGCAGCTCCCATGCAACCAGAGACTTCCTCTGATGGCTGAAGTGACCATTTTTATCTTCCCACCCCTGTGGAGTGTATCCTTTGCTTTTACAATATTTAGTAATATGTTTTTAATATTGTACATTTGTTTTTATTATTGCTTTATTTGATTATTTTTCACTACCCAAAGTCATTTTCAGTGAGATGGATGACTATATAAATTTTGTAGATAGATAGATAGATAGATAGATAGATAGATAGATAGATAGATAGATAGATAGATAGATAGATAGATAGATAGATCCCTAACCCGTTCTGTAGAAAGCTATAGTTTGAGAATCAACATCAAACCAACTACATCAAAAATGTTTAAACTACAGAAAATAAAGTTTAAAATATTTATATTGCATGAAGAAGTATGATGACATTTTAATGGGCTTCTTTAAATTATTAGACTCCGTAACAGTTCCTGAAAACCATTAGCCGTGATTTTACAAAATCAATATGACTCTACGAATTTTTATTCTCTAATTATTTGATGCATGTTTTATTTCTTGCATAAGGAAGTCACAAGGTGCATCTAAGCAATCCATTGTAAGCTTATATTCAGAAAGAGGGGAAAGGAGCCAACCACTGTAGTTAATATAGTGTCAAATTCCTGCATCTGAGTACATAACATATTTCCTTTCCACAGGAGGTAGTTATGACAAATTAGAAGTCTGAAAATTTTCTGATGGTGTAAAAGCTCCAGCTGTCACTGGGGAGATAGTGATCAGATTTCATAGCTGCATGGTCCCACGATGCCTCTAAGAGTTCCATATGGTCATCCAAATGTTACAACTGAGCCCACTGGAAAAAAAATCTAGTAGGAGTTTGTTTATAGGATAGAAAATTCATAGTGGATGAATCTAATAAACAAAATACTCTTGAATGGTTCACTGGCAATCAGTATCACAGTATCCTCCTTATAGTTAGTCTTTGAATAATGGAACTAGTGTCTACCTTTTCTTACATAATGGAATGTAGGCTTGTCAAGTGGATGTGCTATGAATAATTAAGGTGTGTATATGAATGCAGTGATAAACAGCCATTCCTCCAGCCACTTCACTTTTAGTTAAAACAAAAACAAAAAAAACCTCCCTGCTCTTAAATTGTTAGTACTCTTACTGTGGATGAAGACACTTTTGTTCACGTCAAAGATGTAAGCTTAAGTATTGTGCAACAACAAATGACGGATGAATAATTTATTGATCCTTAAATGGCCTTGTCCTTGGATGTATGTCTTATAACTAATTTGCTTAGAGACACATCTGGTTCCTGGAGATAGCATCTGTTTTAAAGAAGGTCAGTACTTTATTTTAAAATGAAAGGCAGAGAACATTCTCTTTTATTTGTTATGCTTCTCTGCATCTCTGTCTTAGGAATGCAAGTTAAATCTCATTCAGTTGTACCTACTTTTTTTATAATACAAAATCAAAAGTTGTGCAATCTGTTGTTCAATTTTAAAACCGCAATAAAGAAGCACATTAAAGATGTACTTGCAGTGAGTTAATACTTGTTAGAACTTTTTGAAATAGGCCTATGAGATTTAAATAGAGCCAGTGTAAACTTTGTTTGAGGATCAAGTTTTCCATTTGTTCATGGAGTTTCCCAAATGAACTTGATTCTTTTAACAGTGAAAAAGTTTGTAAATAAACAGTATTGTTTTCAGTATACAATTCAGCTACAATTGATCACATTCTCATTCTTTTTTGTATGACTACTAAAGCCTATTGCTAAGATGAACTTGATGTGTGTGAAAAAGACAGGAAGAGAGAGAATGGGAGTTAGAGGGGAGAGAGGGAAAGAGGGGGAAGGAAGGGAGAGAGGGACAGAGATTAGATGTTTTTCAAACAAAACTCTTCATATTCAGTAGAATTCCTTACATAGTAGAGCTTTACATAGTATTTCCACCCACCTGGAAGTAAACAAACTTAATATCAAGATACAGTACTTCAGATTAGACACATATACAAATAGCCTAAGTTTGTTTAGCTCTGCAGCCTCTTAATGGATTTCCTTAACAAGTTATCAATTCTGATTTGCTGTCACTCCAGTATAAATTTTAATATCTATATTTTTTCTAATATCTTTATACTTAAGTGGAGAATGAGTATTGCATTCCATCCTTAGTAAATGAATTTGAAACAGAAATGATACATCAGTGGAATAGTATAACAACAATATGTTTATCCATCTACATCACCTTCCAGGTGAACTTTGCACTTGGGAGAAGCACTATATATTTATTTTTTATACATCTCACCTTGAAGTCTTCATCAAATGTTTAATTATTTGAGGATTAATGGATGCAGTTCACAATTAGGCTAAAGTATGATCTGATGTCATCATCTCAGTATGATGATATACATTTTGATGCCAAAGCACCTGTTGTTTTGGAAGGAAGCAGCTGATATCATTATCTACTCAGTCAGAGAGTCCTGCTACCCGCTGCTTAAAAAATTATCCTAAGGTGCACCGAAGTTGGGGTAACAGCATTAATTTCTTCACTCTCCAGATAAGCACAGAATGACTTTACCAATACAAACAAAACCCTCTTTGACAATCTCTGGTTTGGTATAAAAGCATCATTTCCCTTGTACAATATTTTTCAATCAAGCATATTATATATATAATTTTGTTATCAAAATACAATCTAGCCAATATTTTCCATCGTATTTTATAAACTACTTCTGATTATTCTACTACACACAATATTGTACTAGGATTACTCTGGAATGCACAATTTAAAGATTCTGGTGTGAATCTATCTAATATACCGTATTTTTCAGTGTATAAGACACACCTAACTTTTGGGGAGGAAAACAATTTAAAAAAACTGCCTCTGTCTCCCAATAATTTGCCTCCCAGCAAACAGCAAACAGTATAGATGATATACACTGTTTGCTGTGTATTTCTGTGCATGAGTGCCTGACCCATAGAAATAGCAAAGAATTGGAGAAATGTATATTATGGCAGTATATTAATGCCAGAAAGTTTACTT